>CAJQUW010004808.1:0-94190 GCA_907163375.1 Prostheceraeus crozeri
AATAAAGAAACCAGTTAGATTCCGTTTAAAAAGAAAAGTAGATGGTCTTAAAGTTTCAATTAAATGCTTTTAAAAACAGAATTAAAGAAAGAAACGTGGAGAAAAAAAAAAAAATTAGAAATGCAGAAAAAATTAGAAATTTAGAAATTGATGCTGATAAAAGAAATTAAAGTACATCATCACACGCTTCTTGATGCAATAGATAAAAGTGCAACAGTCAATTAATAAAGTTATCTCGAAGTTGTTAGTAAGATATTCATAAACGTAAAATCTTAAACGAGTATTGATAAATATTAACTTAAATATTTTTTACCTACAAAAAATAAAAATCATAAAAAAATATAAATATAATTTAAAAAATATAAATATAATTTTAAAAATATAAAAGTATAAATATAATTTTTAAAAAAAATTTAAAAATATAAAGTATATAATTTTAAAAATGGATAAAATTAGAGCTGATAATTTTAAAAGAATATAAAACAATTAGAAGAGTTAATAAAACAAAGAAATATTATGAAAGAAAAATCATAGAATAAAAAGAATGATTGATGCAGGTTTGGTTCCTGATAAAGTTAAACCAAAAACCCAATCCTGTAAAAGTTAAGAAAATCAAAAAATAAAAATTTTTTATTAAATTTATATAGTTTTCCCCACAAAAGTCAAATTATATTACTACAAAAATGCCTATAATTTATAAACACAATCTTAAACATTTTGCTTCAAATCAAAAAATTTCTCATGAACCACGTATGAATTCCTGTTTATCATTATGATAGTGTAGAAACAATCGGAACAGAAAAGTTCCTAGGCACCGCAGGTACCGTTCAAAAAGAAGGGGATGGCATCTTTTCTGGTATTGGTAGTTAAAGTATCGTTAATTAATTAAAAATAAATAAAGATTTGATTACATCTGCTGCAAAAGGAGCAGCATGCTATAGGTAGTACGGCGTTTAGTGCAATATCAAATGCTGTCAAATCACAAAACGAATTAAAACAACTAGAAGCTATTCGTAAATCATTAGGAATGATTCTGAAAGAGAACTAAAAAATTTAAAAAAAACTTTTCAGATATGAAACAAAAAACAAAATTGCTAACATAGCTGTGGAGGGTGATAGTAAACATAATAAAAAAAAACAATTGAAGAAATAAGAGGGTAATGGCATTCATAGCGGAGGCTGGTCTAGCAAAATTCTAAAATTATATTTTAGTAAATATTTTTTTCTGTCTGTGAGAAAAACAAAAAAGTCAAATTATTTTTTATAAAAATGTCTTCGCTTATCGAAAATAAATTTAGATTAGACGATCCTCCGTTCGTCAGTTACAATCAAAAAAAGAATGACTATATAAGAATTGCTATGAATCCCGGTAAATCTTCCAGTAGAGTAAATACTGGAGGAGATTTAATTTTTGAAGTTGATAATCAGCAGAGTTATTTATATTTACCTGATTCGTTTTTACACTGTGAATATTCTTTATATAGCGATGCTAATTTTACAACACCATTACCAGATACCGATAATATTGCATTAGAGAATAATTTCTTTCCAAGATTATTTACACAAATGCGTTTAGATGTTGCAACTCAAAATATAGAAACACAAGAAACAATAAGTGATTCTCCAGGTGTAATTGATACAATGCTTAGATTTGTAACAATTGGTGAAAATAATAAAAAAGCATGAAATCGAAGGTTGGTTTCCTGATACTAATGATGGTATAATTGTTGATGATTTAACTCACGCTGGAACAGATGCAGCAGGAATTGCGAAAGATGTAGAAAATATTGCAAAACATTTAAATAAAACAATCAATAGTGCATATAAAGAAAGACGTGAATTTAACAAGAAAAGTAAACAGACAGTAAATTGGTCATTGTCTCCATTATTCGGATATTTAGATTATGATAAAATATCATATCAATTAAAATTTAAGTTAATAATTCATCGTACAGCAAATAATGAGTCAATCTTTTTTGGCAAGACTGGAAAAAAAGCATATTTAAAAATTGATAGACTTGAATGGTGGATTAAGCATATTACTCCTAGTTTAGAGATTGAAACAGCTATTGCAAAAAGATTAAATACTAACAAACCAATTCCAGTAAATTTTCTAAAGAGAACTGCGAGTTCTGTCACTCTTACTGAGCAAAGATTTAACTGGCATTTTACTAGAACTGCGAATACTCCAAGATATTTATTACCAACTTTTCAAAGAAATAATTCTCCAAGTTTTGATAAGAACAACAATCTTTTTCATATTAATACAATTCGAAGTTTACAAGTTTCATTAAATCAAACCCGATATCCAATTGATCCATTAAGATTCGATGATACCAAAAATCAATTTATGGAAGGATATGATTCTTATCGAAATCTTTGTATAGAATTTGGAGTTGAACCACAATTAACTCCTGGAGATTGGAGACATTTATATCCTGTTTTCTGTTTCGATTTAAGTGCACAATCTGAAGATATTATTAAAAATGGTTGTGATGTAACAATTAATATTGAAAAGAAAGATTCCACAACTTCATTGATGGCTTATGGTTTATTGCTAGAAGATACAAAATATTCTATTGAAGTTCTTAATGGGAAGATGACTAGAATAGGCTAAAGCCCAAGACTTCGTCGTTTAATTAATTTAATTTTTTTTGTTAACTTAAAATTTTTTAGTAATTAGTAATAAAATTTTTTTTCATAACTAGAATAGATTAAAAATTCTTAACTTAAAAATTTTTCATAACTAGAATAGATTAAAAATTTTGGTAACTTAAAATTTTTGGTAACTAGAATAGATTTAAATTTTTTAGTAACTTAAAATTTTTTTATTAAAAATGTCGCAAGCGAAAAGTAATATTAATAATAAAACTGTTGAATTAAAATTACGTAATATTGTTGACAAAAATACCCCTAAAACTATTACTATTAATAAAAAAAGTATTACATAAGTAAACCAATGATAGAGAATATTCAATTACAAGAAGAAAAGAATGGCAGGATTCTCCCATTAATTCCTCTAATAATAGGTGGCATAGCAGCTGCAGGAAGTGTTGCAGGTGGGACAGCTGGTATTGTCCAAGCAGTAAATAAAAATAAATCAGAGAAGGCAGCATTAGAAGAACAAAAACGTCATAACAGAGAGTTAGAGAAAGTTGCTAGGGGTGAAGGAGTAGTAGATAATTTTATTAGTAAATTAAAATTAGTTGATGAAGGAAAACGAGTTCTTAAAAATATTCTCCACAATATTGATGATTTAATTGAAATTAAAGAAACTAAAGATGGTTCTGGAATATATCTAAGTCCTAGTATGATAAGGTAAAACAATTTTTTTTTGTTTTATCTTTTAAATTTTTTTTATCTTTTAAAATGAATTCTAAAAATTCCGAAAATTTAATTAAATTAAAAATTTCTAATTTAGATTTATTGAATTATCTATTAAACAAAAATAAAAACTCAAATTGTAAAATTTATGAAGGTAACGACGACAAACAAAGTTTGGCTACTACCTACGGTGGTGACATACAAAAAACATTAGAAAACTTTCCTGGATTTATTTGGAGTAAATATTCGAAAGAAAAACATCTTCCTGGTCATTCATATACCGGTCCAGGAACTCGATTAGATATAAGACTAGATGAGAATAATAATCCGAAACCAGGTGAAGAACCAATAAATAGAGTAGACGCCGCCGCTTATATACATGATTTAGCTTATCGAAATCATGATCTAAGTTCTCGACATGCAGCTGATAAGAAGATGATTCAAGAATTAGATAGTATTCAAAATCCTACATTTAGAGAAAAAATTGAAAGAATGTTTGTTAAGAAAGCTTTACAAGCTAAAATATTATTCGGTCAGGGTTTAAATGAAACTAATAACCCTGAGAGCAACGCTCGAACTAATAACTCTGAGAGCAACGCTCGAACCTACGCGTCTGAAATTCATAAAGAATACAGAAGGCCTAAATATTTATTGAAAGTAAAAGTATTTAATAAAGATGATATTTGGAGTGCTGATCTTATTCATATGCCGAATGAAAGGGACTACAAATACGCATTGACCGTTATAGATTTATATACACGAGACGCTTGGGTAAAGCCTTTAAAAAACAAAAGTGGTCTATCAGTTAAATATGCGTTTGAAGAAATCTTTAAAGAAAGTAATAGAAAGCCAAAAAAATTGTTTGTTGATAAAGGGTCGGAATTTTATAACCGAAACGTTCAGCCACTATTTGAAATTGTTTATTCAACTGAAAATGCAGGAAAGGCTGTAGTGATAGAGCGCTTTAATAGATCATTAAAAAATAAAATTTTCAAGAAATTTACTCAGCAAAGAAATCAGAAATGGTTGAAGATATTACCAGGAATTGTGGAAGAGTACAATAATAAAGTTCATTCTGGTATTGAAGAAAATCCAAAGAATGCTTCTGACGACCCTGATTTGATACGAAAGAAAATATTCGAGAATAATAATTTGAATGAGAGTAATCCGAATTTGCAGAAACTTAAGTCGAAATTTAAAATTGGAGATAGAGTTAGAATATTTAAATATAAGAATAAATTTGAAAAAGGATTTGTTGGTTATTGGACTAAAGAAAATATTTGAAGTTTGCAAAATAAATAAAACTTATCCGATTACTTATGAAATTAAAGATTTAGATAATGAGGATATCAGAGGCCGTTTTTATCAAAATGAATTACAGAAAACAGAGCTTTAACCTTTAGGTGGCGCTTTAGCTAGCTTCGCTTGAGTTATAGATTGTTTAACTCTAACATAATATCTAGAAATGGTACTCCTTTTTGTAATTTGTACAAAACGTATAAACATAATTGTCCACAATAGGTAGTGCCTGGTGTTTGAATTTGAAACGTATTGTATGTTCCCGTTCCAAGTAATTCTTTTACTTCATTTGTAGGGGGCAAACCGTATGAATCAAAATTATAGTTCTCAGCCTCCGGGCGGTCAAAATAAAAGTTCTGCTGTTGATTTTTAACGCATGCTGACAAATGTACACCTTTTTCATCTGACGTATGAAGATTTGTTATGAAATTTACAGTTATTGATGGAACTTTGTTCCGGGAACTGAAGGTTCCTGTTGGCCTATTTTTTAGGAATTGTTATTCATCCCTCATCAATATGTGAAAATTCTTTATTCCCAATTGATTAGCAATCTTATTTAATTCGAAATTCGTTGTTGTCTGTGTTCCATATAATTTCAAAAACTCATTTATGTTGCTCATTTTATAATAAAAAAAATTTCTTAAGGGACCCCTAGAAGTCAGAAGGGGGGGTATTGATTTAAAACTGTTCTCTAATGATGTCTTTCCTTACTACTTAGTCAGAAGGGGGTATTGATTTAAAACATTTTTATAATAATGACTTTCCTTACTACTTAGTCAGAAGGGGGGTATTGATTTAAAATGGTCTCTAATGATGTCTTTCTTTACTACTTATTCGATTTTGAAATGCTTTAATTTAGATTAAATTAAAACGTTACATTGTTACATTTTATTAGTAGAGTTAGTGTTTCGTACATCTTTTATCAATAGTAAGTCATTACTCATCAATATGTGAAAATTCTTTATTCCCAATTGCTTAGCAATCTCATTTAAATCGAAATTTAATGTGATTTTGTTTGCCGTATATTTTTAGAATGTCTCTAATGTTTCTCATTTTAAATGGAATAAAATCTATTTCAGTCATTTCTCAAAAGAATTAGCGTGTAGCAGCTGCTAAAATTGTTTCAGCTGATAGGGGTGAAGGAAATCACAGACAATAGCGCATAATGCGAGTTGTGAAATCTCATTCACACTATGAGAACAAAAGAACAAATACAATCTAAACACAATAGACATATGAGAGAGAGGATGAATGAATGAATGAGCATTTCTCTTCATTTTGGTTTCCATAACAATCATTCATGCGACATTATTTTGAATGGAAAAATACACCAACTGTCGCGCCGATGTCAGAAAGTTTGTCGATATGGCTGTCGACATGGTTCGATAGTTGGTGTATTTTTCCATTAGCGTTCAAGGTCATTCTATTAAAAGCATATGGGAATTATTCTCATTGAAGACAAGCAATTGTTTTAAAGAATGCATGTCATTGTGAATACAATATTCCTGTAACAGACAGGATCGAGAGAGAGAGAGAAAGAAAGAAGACACGCTGCTCCGTAAAAGTTTAATTGAGATAACGAAGGATATATTCTTGCGGTTTCTTCCATTTTTTTTTCTTCGATTTCTGAAGTTCCTTCCACTTTTGTTTCTTCCACTTTTGTTTCTTCCATTTTTAAAGAAATATTTTTAGTCACATGATATATTTTAAAAACCTGAAAGATGGATAAAATTCATGAATTTGAAATTCTCAACTTTTATGATTTTCGGTGTCCTAGAACGGTCATGATTTAAGCAATGAAAATTGTAATTCTCAAATTTGAGATACTCAACTTTTATAATTTTTAGTGTCCTAGAACGGTCATGATTTTGAGGGTGAAAATTGTAATTCTCAAATTTGAGATTTTGAAAAATTTGAAAATTGGGTACTTTTAAAAACGCCCAAATTTGTGAATTTAGTCCCTTTTTCAGGTTTTTACGACCTAAATTCATGAATTTATGTCGTTTTTAAAAGTACCATTTTTGAAAAAAATGGTACTTTTTGAATGAACCAAATTCATGAATTTAGGTCGTAAAAACCTGAAAAAGGGACTAAATTCATGAATTTATGTCGTTTTTAAAAGTACTATTTTTTTTGATTTTATGGTGTCCTGGTCCGGTCTTCTTCCCATTACTCATAGTAAATAGAAAAATAACTTTGTTATAGTTTATTATGCTAAAATACATCAACGATATCTAATTTATGTATTAGATTGAAACATAGATTTAAGTATAGAAGAACATATATGCGAACTAATATAAAATGCATCTCATATTAAAAGTGAATGAATTCATAAAAAACGTATAAAAGTGATTCATGAATTTAATTTTGGATGAAAGCGATCGATAAAATATTTTTCTTTACATTTACGTTCAATTTTGTTTTCAGAAAAAAGCTTGTAAAAAGGAAAGATTGACATGTTGCCCCTACCACACGTTTCCAGATGTTCACTTAATTTAATTTGTCTATAATTGGCATTCAAAATTTGTTGTTTGTGAACCTTACTCTGGTTCTTAAGGATGTCCCAGTTTCTCCGATATAATAATTTTGACAACCGGGGCAGGTGATGACATATACAACATTACTGGTATCACAACTCATATTACAATTTACATGGAAAATGTGTCCATCAAATGTATAAGAAGATCCTTCTTGTAGGATGTTACAAGTACCACATCTCAAGTCATTGCATTTATTTACTTTATGTACTTGATCACTTTCAAATGTAGATTTACAAGAATTCTTTTCAAATTTCGTGGTTGTCGTTTACTATTAATAAAAGTACAGTCTCCAAAAATTTCTTTAGTTTTATCGTCATTTTTCAATATTGAATTCACATGAGAAATAGCTTGTAAAATATTCATGTTTCTAGGGTTGTATGTGTGTACAAAAGGTATGACAGAATAAATATTATTTTTCTTATCACTTGTAAGAAAAAGTGATGAACGGTCAATCTTTAAAGATTTTGAGATGCTATTATCAATTAATGAGTGAGGATAGCCCTGTTGTAATAAGAATTGCCTTAATTCGTCCAGGCGGTTCCTTCGATTGACATCATCACTACAGATCATGCATATACGTCTCGCAAGATTGTAGGGGATCGCTCTTTTAACATGGCGGGGATGGCAGGAGGAGAAGTTTAGATATTGATGAGTGTCAGTTGTCTTATAGTAAATGTCAGTGTGTATTGTTTCTTCCTCTTTAATCACGAGAATATCAAGAAAAGGGATCGCCTTGTCACTTATTTCAGTGGTGAATGAAATGTTGATATGAAGATCATTAAGAATATCATGAAATCGGTTTAACTTTTCAACGTCAAATTTCCAAATAATAAAACAGTCATCCAAGTATCTTTTCCAGTTACTCATTACATCATTTGTAGTATCACTACCCCACACTTCAATAAGGCGATTTTTCAATTGAATTTCAAGATAGCCAAGTGTTAGGTTTGCGTAAATTGGGGCCACTTTTGTGCCCATTGCGGTGCCTTTGATTTGTTTGTAGCAGTTATTACCAAATTCAAAAGTATTGTTTACCAAAACTGATTTTAAGCATTCTAAAATAAATGAATGATTGAAGCGAATTATTATTATATCGGAGAAACTGGGACATCCTTAGGAACCAGAGTAAGGGTCCACAAACAACAAATTTTGAATGCCAATTATAGACAAATTAAATTAAGTGAACATCTGGAAACGTGTGGTAGGGGCAACATGTTAATTTTTCCTTTTTACAAGCTTTTTTCTGAAAACAAAATTGAACGTAAATGTAAAGAAAAATATTTTATCGATCGCTTTCATCCAAAATTAAATTCATGAATCACTTTTATACGTTTCTTATGAATTCATTCACTTTTGATATGAGATGCATTTTATATTAGTTCGCATATATGTTCTTCTATACTTAAATCTATGTTTCAATCTAATACATAAATTAGATATCGTTGATGTATTTTAGCATAATAAACTATAACAAAGTTATTTTTCTATTTACTATGCATGTGCATCTCCTCCTATGTAAATTACCTTGCAACATCCATATCTATGATGAATGTATATTTGAAATTATGATGATCTTGCTTTTTGTTTCACTTTGCACCTGAAGAATATAGAAAGCGCTTGTGCATTCCATGTGTTTTCACTTCAATTATTTCAATATATCAAACCAATTGCTGAGACTGAAAATTTTTTTTACATATATATATATATATATATATATATATATATATATATATATATATATATATATATATATATATATATATATATATATATATGTATATATATATATATGTATATATATATATATATATATATTACAGAGTGTCCCAAAAGAAACCGAACCGCATAATGAAAATAAAAGTTAAGATCAAAACGACTATTCCAGAAGCAAATAATATATTCATAAATGTTCAAAGTGTCCACCTTCAACTTTAATACATTCCCGATATCGTTGTACAATATTCCGACATACTTTCCGACAAGTTTCTGTTGAAATGTTAGTCCATTCGTGCTGTATGACTTGTTTCAGCTCATTTATTGTTCTTGGTTTACTCATGTAAACAGCATTCTTTAGAAATCCCCATAAATAGAAATCTAGAGGCGTAAGGTCAGGGGATCTGGCAGGCCATTCAATGGTCCCCCGCCGTCCAATCCAACGTCCTGGAAATGATTTGTCCAACCAAATTCGAACATCTTTTGCGTAATGTGCTGGTGCGCCATCTTGCTGGAAGTGGAGATCACGGAAATTGGGGAACTCGGACACAATCGGAAACACTTGAGTCTTCAGCATGTTAAGGTAACGGTCACTGTTAACATTTCCTTCAAAAAAGAAAGGGCCGACTAATCCAGTACTGCAGATTGCACCCCAAACTGTGACTCCAGGGAGATTGACTTCTCGTTCAATTATACGGTGATGATTTTCACTATCCCAATAAACATAGTTGTGTCTGTTAACATGTCCGTTAAGTATAAAACATGCTTCGTCGCTCCATAGAATGCTGTGTGGAAATTCTGGTGAATCCTTACAAAATTGAATGAAATTTTCACAAAATTGCATTCGCTTGTCGTGATCATCCTCGTTTAATGCATGAAGAAGACGAGGTCGGTATGGTGTCAGACCGATATCACGCACGATGCGATGGAAAGAACTTCTGGATATGTCTAATTCTACGGATGCTCTGCGGACGGACTTTTTGGGTGAATTGACGTAAGCTGTGGCTACTACAGTCCGTTTCATAAAAAGTGGATCATCCTAAAATTTGACTAAATAAAACATAAGTATGATACAGAAAGCATTTTTCATGTAATTTCATGTCCCTAATATATTTAAATGTCCTTATATAATCTGATAAGCTATGATACAGTAACGGTTCTTAAGAGGCTAATATTTTGTGGCCCTACCCTTATTGTCAATGACATTACCAATTCGTCTAGGCATTGATTCGATGATATCGTTGATTTTTGACTGATCTAACTTTCTCCACTCTCTTTTTAACTGTGACGTAAGTTGTGACACGCCATCAGTAGGTAGCAGTGAACGACGAACGTTACGTTTTAGAATACTCCATACATTTTCTATGGGATTCAGATTAAGAGAACGAGCTGGCCAAGATAATGTCCTAACCCCTAATTGAGACTTGCATAAGTTGACTCTACTACTCCTGTGACACGTAGCATTATCATCCATAAATAACTTCTTTTTGTATGCTGATCTGATAATTCGATCTGAGAGGGCCTCTTACAGCTCTTGAAATTCGACTCAATAAGTCTTCTACGAATAGTGGACTTAGAAATAGACGAGACTAGTGCAGCCATCTCAGTTAACGAGAGACTTGGATCAACTTTAACAAATCTCAAAATTAGGCGGTCTATACGTTTGGATGTTTTGCGTGGACGGCCAGAGCCCTCTTTACGACAGAGTCGAAAATCATCATTATGCCATCGATGCACATTTGTGTAAGTGACATTTAGTCGCTTGCTTGTAGCTCGCAAAGAAAACACTAGTTCTGGCAAGGCTGACACTTTGCCTTTTGTGAATGTGATCTCGTTATTGTTCATTTGTGCTTTGTATTGTTTTCAACCGGTAAGAGATAGATTTCTAGCTGAAAGCAATCAGAAGTGCTGCCAACACCACCGCAACGAAGTCAGGAAGCTATGGAACATGAAGTCCAGTTAATCACATGTAGCAGCTACATTATCGTTGATGAATAATGGTGCTATACTGGCTCTGACTGACCGATTTTCTTTATTTAGTTTTGCTTGATAGCTTTTGGCTTGTAGAACAACATATTACATAACAAAGGAAACAAATGTAATTTTATAAGAGTGAGGTATGATTTTGCGTAACATTGCTAAATGAAGATCAAATTATCTACTACTTTTTTATCTATAACAGGAAAACAACTCAATATTCATGCTTGAAATTTCCAACAATGATATTAGTAAGCACAACTGACATATCTTCCAAATTTCAGAGAAATTCGTTCAAGTTTGGCGGAGTTAGACAAAGTTGAAGTTAAGGTGATGTTTAATGGTGATCCATTTTTTATGAAACAATCTGTAGATCTTTATTTTCAGGTGAAGAAGCTGTCTTTGGGCGACCTTCTCTTGGGGCATCTGCTACACTTCCCGTTTCTTCAAAGTTGCGAACTAAGTTAAACATAGTCGATTTACTTGGTGTTGGAGTATCAAAGTTCTCTGCCCATTTTTCTTCTATCCTTTTGTAGCTGCTGGTTGCATAATACCACTTGATAATGAAAATACGTTCGTGTAGGTCTACCGTTCTCCGCTGCATTGTAATTTTGATGCAACCATCTTAATTGTTACGAACTTTATGACAGTGAATAGCTGTCACTGACATACACACAGTGAATCAGTGCGACATGAGCAATAATGAAATCTTGATATCTGAATAATCAATAAAGTTAACCAATGCTTTCCACATGATTTGACATATCGTTATTCTGTTCAACCTGAAGTGGACACTTTGAACATTAGTTATTTTATTATTAGCTACTGGAATAGTCGTTTTTGATCTTAATTTTTTTTAATCTTGCGGTTTGGTTTCTTTTGGGACACTGTATATATATATATATATATATTATATATATATATATATATATATATATATATATATATATATATATATATATATATATATATGGCAAAAAATGTAGACCGTAAAAAATCAAAGTATAGAGCACAAGCGCTTTCTATTTTCTTCTTCAGGTGCTTCTTAACAGGTAAGTGAATGAAGTGACTATATACATGCACTATACAATTTATCATTGAAAAAGTTTAAATGCAAACGTGACATAGATTGTTCATGCACAGATATCAATGTTCAAGAATTCAGAGATGGCTTTAAGATATCGATAAAGTAGCTTTCAGCTTTCTTTATTTTTGCGTTCAATATCATTGCTAGAATAGATTCATTTTGTGTGCCTTACAACTTATATTATCTAACAAATCATTCGCATTTGGTCAGAGGCATTACCATCAAATTAAAGGTACTGCCATGGGGACTATTGTAGCTCCTACTTATGCCACTCTGACTTTGGGCTATCTTGAAATTAAACTCAAGGAAAATGTGACAAATTCATGGGGCCTGGATATTGCTAATGACATCACTGATAGATGGATGAGATATTTAGATGATTGCTTCATCATCTGGAATTGAATCAAACCATCTCTGAATTCTTGAACATTGATATCTGTGCATGAACAATCTATGTCACGTTTGCATTTAAACTTTTTCAATGATAAATTGTATAGTGCATGTATATAGTCACTTCATTCACTTACCTGTTAAGAAGCACCTGAAGAAGAAAATAGAAAGCGCTTGTGCTCTATACTTTGATTTTTTACGGTCTAAATTTTTTGCTATATATTTCCAGATACTGAGCATTATCTTAAATTATTTGTTATATACCGGATGTTAAAAAAGTAACACAAACTTTTCATCATAGTCAGCAAACAACTGAATCGAGAACGACTGAATGGAACTGATACCATAGAAAGCTAGCTACCATAGAAATATTGCAAAACTACCAGACTTACAGCACATTTATGTTTAGAATCGTCCACTTCACGAGTCGCTGCCATAGTTTCAAAATTGATTGTTCAGCATTGAATTGTACTCATCTACTAATGTCACTCCTCATGTTCAGTCAATCAGCTTTGCGTATTAACTATAGCTCTACGTTAATGGCTCGACGTTTCACAATCAAAGAGAGAATAAATCTGGTGAAAAATGATTATTCATCTGGATGTAATGCATCTGAAGTTGCAAGACAGGCTGGTGAGAGCCCTCCCCATGTTTCAACAATAATGAGACTCATTCACAAGTTTGAAGAAAGCGGGTCTGTTGCTGATGAGGGTCGTTCTGGTCGGCCATCTGTATGCAAATCTCAAGAGTTTCAAAGAGTTGTGTTGCAAGAAATTGAACGAATACTCCAACGTCAACACGTCGTATTGCACGTCAAATATCCAATACTTCAGAATACAATGTATCTCACGTGACTGTCTTCAATACCTTGAAAGAATTAGGATATAAGCCGTACATTCCTCGATTATTTCGTGCCATCAATGAGGATGATCCAGACAGGCGAATGCAAAGTTGTGAGAATTTTGAAGAAATGTTCAGATGTTTTGATTGGTTTATTCCAACACACCGTGAAGAAGGCTGAAGGCCGAAAGATCTTGTGTGACCTGAACTAATTTATTTTTTAACCTCTCACCAGCAAAATATACGGAGCCGCACTGAAAAGTGTTTTTTGTTCCTCTTTTATTTTAAAAAGGGATAAAATCAGCGATTAGAAATGCTCCCGACAAAATTGGTGAAATACATACAAATGTTCAGAGCAAATCCTGCAAGTATTGATAACATCATCTGGTCAGACGAGGCCACCTTTAAATTAAATGGTCATTTGAATCGGCACAACTGCATTTATTGGAATGACACCAACCTGCATCACATTATCGAAAAAGACGTCAATATGCCTGGAGTGACTGTATGGTGCGGTATTTCTTCTGTTGGAATAATCGGTCCCTATTTCTTTGATGGCAGCGTTACCAGACAGTCTTACCTTTACATGTTTAAACATTTTTTGATCCCTCGCTTAGCAAACTACGACGATGACGTTATGTTTCAGCAGGACGGTGCTCCCCCACATTTCGCAAGCACTGTGCGAGCTTTCCTTGATAAAAAATTTCCCGGAAGGTGGATTGGTAGGAGGGGACCAATCGAGTGGCCAGCCAGGTCGCCCGATTTGACACCAGCAGATTTTTTCTTGTGGGTTGTTTTAAAAGATAGTCTACTCCCACAACCCAACTTCTCTCGACCAGCTGCGGTTGCTTATTTCTGAACAGTTGCAGACCATTCATGTGACTCTTTGCAGAAAAGTGTGCAGGTCTGTGCGAGACAGAATGGCGAAGTGTGTTCTAAATGACGGAGGACACTTTGAACATCTTCTTTGATCGTCTTCTACGTTCTCACTTCTCATTATTATCTATGAATTGAATAAAACTTTTAACAATTAAAACAATAACAATTAACAATTTTTAACAATTAATAACTTTTAACAATTTTTTTATTTTATTATATATATCTCCTATGGATGCACTTTTTTGTGCTGCGCACACAATCCAATCAAATTTCTTGAAATATGTTAAAGAACTGATTAAGAGAAAAGACTGATGGAATATGAATTTACAAATGTTGCGAAAACATTGCTATTCTTGCTGAACATTTAATTTTAAGCTTTTTGTCGGTAGCGGCAGTGAGCACTTGGAAGATAGATGTAGGCCCTGCTTGCCTATTACTATTTACTGCTACGCCGATTAATATTCAAATTTTAGCATACAATATAAAGTAGCGATAAACCTATTTCAGGAGTGGTTGATATTTTCATTTCTTTTCTCGTTATATGGCCTCTCAACTTAATCCATCACAAATTTTCGTTCAATATTCCCCGGTCAGTTTCATGATGATGTAAAAATTTCATATCGCAACAGTTTGCATGCATATTTTACCATAAATTTGTATACTGCTGAATTAATTTACACAACGCCTGTACTGTATATTACTGTTAAATTTGTGCATACGGACTCATTCTTTGTTTCTAATTGCTCATGTATCGTGTCAATATTCATTCATCTGTGCATTACATGCATGTCAAATATTTCCTTGCTTCTCATGAGCCTAGCTTAAAACATCAAACAGAGATCTTGTATTTATCAGACATTGTGACTCAGTGATTATCGGATCAGATTGAGAAGTAAAACAGGATGCGTGATTCTTCAAGAACTATACAAGTGTAGAGGCAATTACTACGAATCAAGGATTCAAATTGCTATTTTTTTTAAAAAAAAGCACAGGTGTTATACTTTGCAGCTATTATTTCATATGGAAAAAATGTATTTGACATTTTCACTTGAGTAGGACCACATTGTTTGCAAAAAAAGTAAATATAATGGACTTTTGTAATATTTAGGTACAATGTAAATCGCTCGATACCAATAACATACGAAGCATCCATACCAAGATATTTTTTGGTATATTTTCGTATACATTTATATGGTTTTCGTATGTTATTTCAAATGTGGTATGCTTTACATACTAAAACCATACCAGAACAGTATTAGGGGAAGCATCAGTGATGTCTGATATATGTTGTTTAAGGCCTTTTGTCAATAAATATCAGACTAATGTTACTACTGCTTTGTAAGTAGTGAGATAATGTAATTTAAGAGTTAAACTTAGAATACTGAATTCGATTTTGATACATGTAAGTCTAAGGCATTTCATAAGTAATCAACAAGTATTTAACCATCAACAATTATGCATTATCCAATTTTGAAATCAAGCATATTATCAATCCGAAATAAAAACGCATTATATTTCATGAAAGCAAAAATAGTTATGTTTGAGATATATAAGTCAACATGGTTGCACGAATCATATCGTTAGAATGAATTGATGTTAATCAACTTGGTTCATAAAATAGAGCTATACAAACGTCCTATTAATGCTACAAGACAAGTAGCTACGAATGAGAAGAAATTTGCATCGGATCTCGTGTTTTGGACAATAGTATTTCGTTAATTCGTCGTCATCAACAAACTTCCTCTCCTACGATGACGTCTGATCTCACTCAGTCTTCAGCCTCAGTCTCTACTGTCCCTATTTCTCCGGAACTCAACTTCAACATGCCACCTGCTCCTTACTCCAGTGAAGGTGGATCCGCAGGTCTCAACCCCGCTGTGCCTGAGCCACCTGCTCCCGTATCTGGCGTGACTCCGCTCTCTGCCTCTTCTGCATTCACCTCAACCGTGCCTGCACTGCCGCCGCCTACTTCTGCCACCGCTGTGACTCCGGCCGCTGCCTCTTCCGGTTTTGACTCCGCAGTGTCCGTGCTATCTGTGACTGCCTCCGCTGAGTCTTCGTCCTCCGCTTCTTCCGCATGTACCTCAGCCGCGCATGCACTGCCGCCACCTGGTCCTGACTCTGCCGAGATTCCGCCATCTGTCTCTTCCGCTCCCGGCTCCAGCATGCCTGCACCAGTCGCGTCGCATGCTGAGATTTCTTTGCAAGACTCTAATGATTCACCATTTGTCCTTGTTATGGGTGATTGGAATTTGGAGGGCTTTACTGATCATCGTTGTCGTGTAATATCTTTGCAGAATGGACGGCTACATGCTCTTCGCTCTCACTTACATGCTTCAAGACGTGACAGGCATATCTCGAAAGTTTTCATCTGTCTTAGCTCCGTTGACATTGGGAATCGCTTCGTATCTAATTATACGAATATTCAAAGCATTCTTGGACGCTGTGATAAGCTCTTCAGTGGCGCAACTTTGTTCGTGATCCTCAGTGGCTGCCCCCAGAACTGTTCTGCTGAGCAACGTGCCTCTTTCCATGAGTTGGCTTCAACACTCCGCAACAAACATCCTTCCGGCAGTGTTATTCTCTCGGCGCCATCTCCTTTCATCTGTGTGAGCAATGTGTGGAACGATTCTACTAGACATGGTGTTTATCAGAAGATCTTGTCGCATTTAAACTGACATTTGGGAGGCTAACGCCCCAACTTCTATCGTCAACTTGCAACCTCTCAACTTCCGTCGCGGTTTCTTTTCCTATGTTGAAACTACTTTCCAGACCGCCCAAATTCATCCCAACTCCCGATTCCTGTAATCATCGGCTGGTTTTCAAGGAAGTGGTGGAATTTATCCGCAAACTGCAATGGCACATTATTTTGCCACGTAGAGGCCACTTTGAGTGTCGTTTGGTCTCCAACGCTCCTGTGTGTGGCCTCCAGCATCTCGCATCCCTCCGCATATTCAGGCACTCTCCCAGAAGATACTTTCTGCTGCTCGCTCGATCTTATTTGCTGATCATCAATGTTACTTCACTAACAACCTTCCCACAGATGAACTTGATTGTCTTCGTTTACTGAGCATCAATGACGATATTGTTATACGTCCTGCCGACAAAGGTGGTCGTTGGATTATCGTGGACAGGCCTGCCTATGATCATGAATGCCTCAGTCAATTAAGTAACAGTGAATTCTACGACGCTTTTGCCTCACCTCTCCCAGATAGTGAATTTCTGTTTACCGACATCCTGAACAGTCTCCTTTCCACGGGCTTCATCACCAGAAGAGAATTCCGCTTTCTCTCTCCGTCTTTGACTCCGAGGGATAGGAAGTTCTACGTCCTCCCCAAAGTCCACAAGAGTGTTTGGCCATCACTTGAGATGCCTTCAGGAAGACCCATCGTCGCAGACGTTGATTCCGTCAGTGGAAAGATCGGCAGTTTCATCGAGCACTTCCTGTTCCCCTTGGCAAGGCGACTCCCGAGTTTCTTGCGAGACTCCCAGCATCTCATTGCTATCCTTCGTCGTGTGACACTGCCCGATGACTACCTTTTGTGCACGCTGGACGTCAAATCGCTTTACACGAATATCCCTATCAACGAAGGTATTCGTCGTGTTTCTTCTGCCTTCAATAATTTTCCTGACGATCGTAGACCTGATGATTTGGTTATCCAGGCTCTCAAGCTTTCCCTGGAACGCAATGACTTCGTGTTCTGCAACCAGCGATGGATTCAGACGTCCGGGGTTGCAATGGGTAAATCCTTTGGTGGCTCGTTCGCAAACATTTATATGGGAGTTTGTGAAGAGCACGCTGTTTCGTCCTATCACTTAAGACCGACCATGTGGGTCCGTTTTCAGGACGACATCTTCATGGTTTGGCCCCATGGTATTGACACTCTGAGTGACTTTCGCGATCATTTGAACGGCTGTGATCCACACATTCAGTTGGAGCTGAACTTCAATAGTGAATCTATTCACTTCCTGGATCTCATGATATACCGTCCTGTGGGTGTGAATCAGCTATGTCATCGCATCGCTTTTAAAGACACTGCTTGCCACCGCATTCTTCCAATGGACTCCCACCATGTCCCGCATGTCTTTAGAGGAGTGGTCTACTCTCAGATTCTTCGCTGGGCCACACGTTCTTCAACCCAAGAGGACTTCAATGCCACAACTCAAGTTGTATTTCCAAATTGGCGGGCCCAGGGTGTCACAAGGTCAACATTAAGGACCGCGATGAGAAGAGTCCTTACCCTCACCGGCTTCCGCTTTGATTGGCGTCCGGGCTTCAGAGCTTGTGAAGGCCCTCGCTGTCGTCTTTGTATGCATGGAAAGCCCCTGCTTTATTGTAGAGGCCACTTAGCCACGGATGTTTTCCCATTTTATTTAATTTCTCGTGTTCGACTAGTAACTGTGTCTACGTCATCGAATGTCGGCAATGTTTTATTCGTTATGTTGGCCAAACAAGCTATCCTCTACGCCACCGCATTGGGCAGCATCTCCGGGACATTCGCGATCGCACCCCTACTTCTCCGCTTGTGCCACATTTCACTGATATTCATAGTTCTTCTGATTTAGCTTTTTTTGCTATAGATCGATGTCCGTCTAAGAGTCACAGGCTCATGAAAGAGTCCAAATGGATTGGCACTCTGCATACGGGCCGCCCGCTGGGACTTAACAGGGCTGTAACTCCAGCTGTCAGTACTGTTAACCTTTTGACGTCACATGGAGAGTGTACTGCGCGGCTCAATTCCTTTATCCGAAGTGCCTGTCGCGATGTTCCTGACATTTCTGTTCGTTTATCATACAAAACTGATCGTAACCTTTTGTCATTCTTACGTTGATGTTTTTTCCGCTTCTTCTGCTCTTGTGCAGGATTTTCATATTTTGTTCGTGTATTTATTGTATATATCCTGATTCATCTGCCTTCATTTACTTATCAGTATTCCATTTGCGTTTTCCCTCTTATTTAATTTATTTTATGATCCTTTTTCGACTTTTTATCTTTATCATTCTTTAATAGGTATTATTCTTTCTTGCGCTTGGGTGCATTTGTATATTTCTCTCATATCGGTTCGGATTTACTTTTGTTGAAGTATGGTATTTTTGCCGTATTAATTTCTGTGACCATCTTCTATGTTTGAGCTTTCCCTATAAATACTGATTTTCGAGGTTTTTTTTCCCTTTGACTTGTTTTGCGTATAGGTCACCCAGCTGTGCTGTCTGATGAACTGTTTATTGTTCAAACCGAATCAATGCTGACATATTCATTTTTATTTCTTCTTGTGAAATTTCTATGCCAGCATGTCCTGTTTTTAGAAAGCTATGACTTTTAATTTGCTGAGCTATTGTGCACCTGTTCACCATTTAGTTCTTAACTGTGCCTAATTTCTACAATGTAGTGCTGGACTCTCTATTGTGTAACCAAAGCATGTCAATGTTCAGATTATTGATTGTCATTTGCATCAGCTACTTGTAAAATTCAGTTCTTGTGACATCACCACTGAAGAAGGTCGTAGGACCGAAATATATTTGGTGCCAAGAACTCTGTGCCTTTTTTAGATTCTAGTATTGACTATCGATGGGGCAGGAGAGCGACATGCGTCGATCTTTTGGTCGACGCTTTTCCTCAAACAATAAAACATACCAACAACTCGTATTTCGTCGTAAAGCTTTTGTAAATAACGCAAAATTACGACGTAAATTGTTTACTGGGTATTAGTCTGCGGCTGCCAAAGAATTTTCGTGCTTAATTTGTTCAAGTCTGTGAACTTCTTTCTATGTCATATTGGTATCTTGGCATGTAAACAATAACAATAGGAAATTGTCGTGTCAGTTTTACAAGTGCTGTAGCCAGGGCTGTGGAGGCGATTGATTTTTATTCGCTTCCACTTTCGCTCAACCGTTTCCGCTTCCGCTTCCAATTATTGGAGACCGGACATGGGTTACACACCTACCTATTTCGAGCCCCTTTTCCACATTTTCCACTTTTTACGAGTTATAGGTTCTGACTTTAACACTTCGCAGTCTCCACGAACTTTCTGTCGGAAACCATAGCAGTCTTGCATGCATTTTTTTGTCAAAAAGTCAAATATTTTTCAAATTTACTGAACATTTTGACCTCTGGGAAATAGTGAAATAATAACATCATATTTTCCCAACACGCATGTAGCAAAAAAATATTAAACGACCGGGAGAGTGTTTGAGAATGCTACGATGAAATTGCTTCAAAACAACAGTTTGCCTCCAATCGGCTGCAATTCAACCTCCACAAATCCGAGTTCATGTGGTGCGGATCCGAACATCGGATGAGAAGCTTCTCTCCTGAGCCTGTTCGTCTGGGCCCCAATTTGTCCTCTCCTGTGGATTCTGTCAGATGCCTTGGAGTCCAATTTGACCCAGTGTTGTCATTTTGAACGCACATCACTAAGACCGTCGCCTCCTGCTTTGCCATGCTTCGCAGGATAAGATCGATACGCCGCTCAGTCAGTCCAGCTCTTCTGACATCCATCATCGTGGCTTTAGTTCACACTTGTCTGGACTACTGCATCTCCCTCCTCGCTGGCGTCCCATCCACACAGCTCTGTCGTCTTCAGGCCGTTCTCAATGCTGCCGCCAGACTCATTTATGGATGCAACCGCTACTCCTCGGTTTCGCCTTTGCTCAGAGAACTTAAGTGGCTACCGATACATGCAAGAATCCAGCAACGTATAGCGGCCATCGTTCACTCCTGTCTCAGTAGAGCTGCTCCCAACTACCTGCTCAGTGAGCTCCATCTCGTTTCACAAGCTGAGGGGCGATCCCGCTTGCGGTCTGCACGAGGGCCTTTCCTCCTGACGTCTTCCGTGCGCCGTCCTACACTCGATGGACAATCCTTCACAGCAACAGCACCTCGAGTCTGGAACTCTTTGCCGGTTGATATCACCAAAGAATCATCACCGAAAGCTTTTAAGACTCTTCTGAAGTCGTATTTTTTGTCAAATTCTTAATTAAATGTAAAGTGTCCTAGAAGTCCCTGTGATATAACGACACTCTAATAAAGCTCACGAATGAATGAATGAATCCGCATTGTGTAAAGTTGTCGTAGATAAGATAATACTAAGGTTTTCTGATTTCGAATGCCAGTATTCTCAGATAATACACCTTCGTTTTCATCATCATAAGAAAATTAGAAGTAGCTACAAGTAATACAGGTGCCAATTTGTAAGTTGGTGTACTGCCGTAAATATCACAACTATTACTTAACTTATATCAAGACTTAAGGTCAAAAGTCAGAAGTGCCTCGCCTCGCCCTGACACGCGAATTGTGTCAGTCATTAGCATCATGATACTTTCGGAAGCGGAAGCGATCGTCGGGCATCCGCTTCCGCTTTGCTTCCGCATCCCTGGACTTGTCGCTGCATATTTCCTGTGCATCCTTGAATTGCTATGAAAATATTCTTGAGTTATCATGGGCAGATATCATTATGGATTATTGATGTGCAGTTGCGATCAATGTATTTTATTTCAAATCAAATGAAATTTGTCCAAACCAAAGAAAACATCACCACTTTGAATGAGAATCATGGCAAAGATCAAAACTATTGAACAACATGAAGAATCACAGAAAATAGAAATGGCACATATAATTAGTACGGTAACTATCTTGAAGTCATGATTGAAAGATATTTGAAGTCGATCATTGACCACGGAACGATACAAACACGAGAGTATAATGTAAGGAGCAAAATCATTTATTACTACGAAAGACAACTTACCTCGAATTGTGTAATCAAATAAAAGTGAATTATCGAAATTGTGAAATACCGTATTAGACCGAAGAATACCAACACTGTTATTGATGTCAGATTTTGCTATGAGAATGTGAAATTGTGTAATGCAATATAATAACCAACCAACTTTCAACCAGATACAAAATCTTGAAAACAATGGTTTAATTAAGCAACATTTTCTTGAAAACATCATCACAATCCATTAGCAGTTGAAGAGCAGCAAGAAAAACAGTCTCCCGCTTTCCTTATGCAAATTCTCTTCAAACGTTCAGATCAAGGACAATTATCCATAACCTAACGAACACAACAAAGGGTTAAATTGTCACCTGAACATTGTGTATCCTTATATTTGACAAAAGCTATTATTTCTCTTAAGTATTTCAGGATTCTGTGTCATAAGATACATTGCAATTTTTTAATTACATTAATGAGCATTGCATTGATTGAAGTAATAAGAGAGAGAGAGAGATGTGTAGGAAAATGTCATCAGATCATTTCAGATTAGTTCAAGGCTATTAGAAGAAATGAAAATAACAAAACTTTACAAATCATAAATTTATAATAAATTAGTTGAAGTTAATATGAAATCATTACATGCTACCACGATCTGTAATAAGCAAGTTATCTATTCTGAAGACACGCGATACCTTAGGAAAGCTCATAAACAAAACACTGAACTGTATTAGGCTGAGAAATCTAAACAAAATCTAAATCTACTTCTACACTCCAAACTAGAGACCTTAACAAAAACGGAAAAAAAGAAAAAAGACAGTTGCAGAAATCGAAGCTGCAAAATGCTGAAATAAAAATTCAAAACAATTTTACAAAATTATTTTTATATTTTATTTTTAAAATGTATTAATATTAGTTATGATATTATATATATATATATAAATAACTAAAATCCCAACACTAGAATCCCAAATTAAGAATGAACCACCTTATGAGTGCTGATGCATTTCGTTGACTTTAGTCAACTTGTCAAAGCACTAAAATGAATGTTTATTGAAATCATGGAGTATACAAATTCAAAGCACACAAAATACCAAGACATAGGACAAATCATTAACTCAAGAGGAATTCAATGAAGGATGAAATATCTTAATAAAATGAGATTCTTTAGCCTCTCTCTGTACTCGAGACATCTCAGGTGCTAAAAGAAAAAATGGCATAGCACGAAAACCTTTGCCACAGTTATTGATGAGGCGGCTTACTTTTAAGATGGAATATCTCTCATTACGAATTTGTTGTCTATGAACTGTCATTCGGGTTTTGAAAAGATCACCTGTTTGTCCCACATAAAACTGATTGCATTTATTGCAGGTGAGCTTGTAAATTATGTTGGAAGAATAACAATTCATGTTTTGTTTTATTTCAAATGTTTTTCCGTTAAAATTCACTGTTTTTCCACATTCTATAATTTCACAGCATTTACATCGTTTCTCCCCACATTTTTGAACGCCAGTTATCGTTGTTCGATTTGCTGATCTTAGATGAGATAAAATAGATTTCGGCTGTCTATATGCAGTCATAAATTTGCAGTTTTTGAACTTTTCCAGAACGTTGATACTAGACGATAATGGTTGGATGATTTTTCCAAAAATGTCAGGATTTTGTTTGTTGTAATCTTGTATGAAGGGAATGATTTTTTTGTTCTCATATTTATTCATGTTAGTTACAAATATATTCGCTCGATAAATCGCGTCGTCAACTAGACAAGAGGGATATTTTAAGTCAAGTAACCGTCTTTTCAATTCTTCATATCTGTATTGTCTTTTTTCTTCATTCGACACAATAATTCTTATTCGTCGTGCTAAATTATAAGGGATATTTCGTATAATATGCTTGGGGTGCGAAGAGTGAAAAGGTACATAGCTCGATGTGTCCGTGGGCTTTTTGTAGATATCCGTTTCAATGGTATTGTCTTCATTGATCGTTACTTGTACATCCAAAAAATGCAATGATTTATTACTCATTTCTCTCGTAAATTTTATTGAGGAATGTAATTCATTAATCATGTCGAAAAACACATTAGGGTCTCCATAGTCCGCATTCCAAATAATAAAACAATCATCTAAGAATCTTTTCCATGATTTTGTGATGTCATCGATGTTAGTTGGAAACAATTCTTGAATTTGACTCTGCATTCGATCTTCTAAGAATCCCATTACTAAAGTGGCATATGTTGGGGCCACTTTGGTCCCCATTGCTGTTCCGGAAACTTGAACAAAAAAATCGTCTTCAAACGAAAAATAGTTGTTCTCTAATATAAGTCTCATGCCCTCCATTACAAAAGTCTTTTCAAAGCGGTTCATAATTTTGCCATCAACTTTGCTCAACCAAAAGTCCAGAACTTGGTACCCTAAGTTGTGGGGGATGTTGGTATATAATAATATATAATAATAATATATAATATTATTAATTATTAGTAATATTAAAATTTTTAATTTTTATACACCAATTTTTTTACTAAAATAATTTTAAAATGCTAAAATTGTATAATAATCTAATAAATACAGAAAACATGAAACCTCATTGCATGCTCATATACAGTATTTAAAGAAACAATTCAGAGGCGAGGTAATGAAAATAAAAATACATAATTGTTGCGATATGTATTTTGTCCTATTATACAATTTTATATTTGTAAGTACTACTACCTTTATAAAAGTAGTAATTATATTTGCTATGTCATGATGCGGAAGTGATTCACTGATTTCGGGTGTGTTACTTTTACTTTTAACAGTGAATAGCGTCGTGTGCAGGGGAAATGTATGCTGAGTAATACTTTTCATGATGAAGTAGCGCACCTTCTGTTATGAGTTGCGCATGATGTCATATACGGTTTATAATGTGCGTGCGCATTGTAAGTAACACACACAGGACCACACTGCCATATTCGATGTATTAATTCTTAAGTTCTTCATTGGTGTATGAATACACGAATAATTTGATAGGACTCCAACTCCGACTCCTACTCCCTGAATGATTCTTTTCTAATAATATACAATAATAATATTTCAAGAAAATTAAATATTATGTAATATTAACTCAGACACAACATTAAGTCAAATGCATCCTTACAAAAATGAAGATGCCTTCAATCTAAATATCACAATAGCGGAAGTTGAAAACGCGATTAAAACTCAAAAAACTACATCTAGTGGCCCAGATGAAATTGTATATGAAAAGATGAAGAATGATCCGAATCAAGTACATTTTATACATACTCTGCTTAATCAAATAATGCATGACCAAAATATTCCTTGGCAAGCTAGCTGGATCCTCCATTTTTAAGAAGGGAGAGAGAAATGATACTGACTCTTATAGGCATCTTAACTTATCTTTATGCATAGAAAAGCTGTTGACAGGAATTTTTAATGATAGATTATACAGTTCGTTTGAAAAATACGAGTTATTGCATGAATCGCAAACAAGTTTTCGAAAAGAATATTCTACGATTAAAAATAACTGGATGCTAAAAGAAAGAATACAGACATGCAAAAATAACAAGACGTCATTGTGTACATGTTCTGTCGATCTATGTTAGGCTTCGATTAGGCCTATATTACAAAAGGCAAACTGGCAGATAAATTGAAATTCATTTTGCCTTTTGGAAATAGCCGCAATATTTGGCCTAGCTGCAAATAGCGGGATATAGAGCAATTTTTAGAAATCTAATTTTTTCAAATTTTTTCAAAGATCAAGAAAATGAAGTTTGAAAGTCTGTCGACAATACATTAGTTGATCTATTAGGGTCTATATATTGATATTAATGGTTCGTGGGTTTCGCTCAGAAAACATTCTGCAATATTGAACTTAACCGCACACCAAATTAACGTTTTCAAGTACTATTGTACTATAAATGCTACTTCTCGATACTACTCATAAAATATCGACATCAAATATTGAAAAAAAGTGCAAAATCAAAATTGGCCAATTTGTACCACTTTAACTATCGGTTACCTGATCAAATTTCTTCTACAAGTAATTGAGCATGTTTCTGAGTTTCAGCATCAATTTGGAGTCAAAATTGGCACAGAAAAAAGCTAGCCCACCTTGAAAACAGCCATTTTTGGCATTTTTTGAAAAAAAAACGTTTTTTGAACGCCTGGTGTAGCTCTCTGTATTCTGGTAACCGCTCAAGATCACAGATGTGAAACACACTGATATACAGCAACACAATTATCATGGTTATTATGGGTAACAAGAATACAGAAAGTTGTGAGACTAGTTTAATTTTTTGTGTTTTTTTCGCGGACCCTATTTTTTCACCATCTTTGGAGCCATGTAGCTCGTTCTACATGTCAGTTGCCCGTTGAAAATCATACAGGAATTCCTTTATACCAAACTAATGCTGCATGCAAAGTTTGGTTGAGTAAAGAACATACAGAAAAAAGTTACAGTTGCGTGAAAATTCAAATTTTGAGAATTTCAAAAATTAGATTTCTAAAAATAGCTATAGATCCGGCTAAATTAAAAATTGGAAGCCAATATTTCAGATTTGATGTTTTCTATGGCATAGTAAACATATATCCCAAAATGAGCAAAATCTGAGACTTATTGCCACAAAATTTTCCAAAAATTGGGTGAATCGTCGTTGAATGACCCGTGATGTAAATGATTTTTTGAAAATACTATATCAAAATCTTGATGAATTCGATCCAGTACAAATAGCTGATTCTCAAGTGGCGGTAGTTGTCTATGCAGATGATATCTTACTACTGAGTGAGACGCACACTGGAATTATCAAACAAATAAAAAGTCTGCATGACTTCTGCAAACTAAATAGCTTGAAAGGAAACTACAATAAAACTATAATAATGATATTTGGGGAAAGACAAATAATTGTAATAATAATTATTATCATAATTCCTCTATAATTGATATATGATAAATTGATTATAGAAGATAAACATACCCCAATTGAAATTGTAGACGAATATGAATTTTTGGGTTATTGGATTACTAAAAATGTTACTGTTAATTAAACTGAAAGGAAGTACATTGAAGAGCTGACCCAGACAGGAAAGCATCTTCTTACGTAACTGCCAAAACCCTGAAAGAATTTAATACAGTTGACGGTAAGATACTTCAGAAGCATTTAATTTTGAAATGTTGACGTTATCAATGTTTGATAGAAATTTAGCTGATTTATATGTCATTCTACAATTTTACAAAAGATACTATCATTTAAGAATGACCACTCCTAATTACTCCGTTTTTGTTGAATTTGAAGCCAAACCGAAGGATGGCATTCTATTGCTATAAATCTGCCATGAATTATTTTCTAAAACTACATGTAAATGAGAACAATAATAAAGATTAATTACGCGAATCTTTAAAACATTAAGTGTAATAGACAATAAATTGTATCTAAACTGTTAATTTAAGTCAATTGTAGAGAGTGAGAAAGTTTGGAATACAGTGGAAGCTCAAAGAAATTAATTGCTAACGCGCTAATTGAATACTTAAGAAAATATTGGATCGACAGTGGCAAGCATAGTAATAAATGACTAATGAACTTAGAACTTTGTAGATTTCAATGTGACCTTATTTGATGGATAGTGGAGATAAAATGAAAATTAATAACATTGTAAAACTACTAGTAAAAACTGGAAATCACACACTGGCAGTAGAAGTAGTTACTTATCAAAATCGCAATACATATAGAGATTGTGTCTGTAAGCTATGTGGCCAAGAAAAAATTGAATATATCTATCATTCTATCGTTACATGTCCAACATACAGCAATGAAAGAAGTGGGTTGATGCCGCATATTTCTTTGAATTCATGAATTCTTTGACCATTGGGCATACCAATAGGCGAGTACATTGATAAGGCAATGAAGCATGATATGTATTAATTAACGCTTGATGCTTAATTGATACGAGTATCCCTATCTGTGTAATGGTTAAAAAGCCTCGTAGATTTCTATTCTCTCAGGGCGTTATTTAGATAATGCCCGGAGAGAATGGAAATCAATTTATAAGCAATAAGTTTTCAAAAAATCATTCTTTGTCATTCATTCTACAAGCAAACACGATGACTTTCGATGACATGATATTCAACCCACTTGTTGATTATTCAATTGAATTTGTTGGAAATTTTGATCCAAATTGCTTGTCAAAAGAAGATGTTGAAAATATGATGGGAAATAACATCAATTTGCAAGACCATCGTACAATAAGTTCTTTTCTTGATTCAAATTCCAATGCTGAAATTCAACAAGATCATCCTAGCTCTTTTCTTGTTTCAAATCCCAATGTTGACATTCATCAAGAACATCCAACCAAATCAATATTCGCAACTGTTCACGATGTCGATGCAATGAACGACGATTTTCAATCCGAATCTTTGAAGAGATGAAACAAATGGGTTCACAATATATTTTCTACCTGGTACCTTGAAAAATTAAAATCAAGAGAAATTATTGACATCAACAGGCAACTTGCAAATTACACTGATTTAGAAGTAAACGAGCATTTATCCAAGTTCATGCAAGAAGTACGGAAGAAGGATGGGAGTTTCTTCCCTCGAGACACTTTGATTTCAATTGCTGCAGGGCTCCAGAGCATAATAAGGGAAAAGAGACCAGAAGTGAATTTATCTAATTCTCATCAGACAAAGCGTTTCATGGATTCACTTGATACGTCGATGAAGAATTCAACCAGATCTCTTCCACCAAGGGAGAATGATACCCACAAACCTTTGTCAGTATTTGAAGAAGAAAAGCTTTTTGACTCGAATGTGTTCAAAACAGACAACCCAGATGGATTGATAAGAGCTCTACGTGATTAGAATCACGTATTTTATCTGAATGGAATACATTTTGCTCTGAGGGGGGGGGGGTGAAGAACAGACTTATTTCAAAATTCATCAGTTCCGAGTTGAGTCGAGAGATGGATTGAAATGCCTCATTTATACTCCTATTACGGGCAAAACATGCAACGGAGGTTTGAAAGACGAAAGGAAAAGTGCCGGTGAACATCTGTATTTTGATGATGCCAGTGACAAATTGAATCATATTGAACTTTTTGAAAAGTTTTTGACCGTGCGACCACCAAATGTAGAGCGGTTCTATCTGTACACATCAAGTAGCTGGGAAAATTCACGATATTGGTATAACAGCAGACCAATAGGAAGAAACAAGATTGGCAAAATGACAACTAAAATGTGCGAAGAAGGTGTAATTAAGGGAAAGAGAATTAACCATGCATTGCGGGCCACCTGTGCAACGAGAATGTATGAGGGAAAAGTTGATGAACAGATAATAATGGAGAGGACCGGACATGTATACATCGGTGATGGGAGCAAGAGTCTACAAACGAACATCTGACATATGAATACAGGACAGCCAGATAACAATGCATAGAAATAATCTGATGAGTGTATCGAATCAAAGCGTAAGACAAGGTGAAGAAGAGAGCTCCGCTCAAAAGCAAGTGAAATTTGTAAACATGTATTTTTCAAACTGCAGCGCAAAGAATAATTTTTTTGGAAACAAAATATGACTCAAACGTGAAGTGAAAAAGAATTTGCATTGGTTTAGTTATGAGATTGTTATACAACCTGTAAATGTAAATATTTTATATTGGTATGTATATCTATTCCAATGAAACGTGTATAATGAACTCCTAGATATTTAGCTCAAAGTAAATATATTCTTGTTGGAGATCAAAAAATTAGCTCAAATATCTAGGAGTCCATGAATGAATAAATGCAATTTTATGAAGGTATCTTCTTACATAAATAACTAGCCGGAAAATAAAAATAATGCCCGGAGACCAGCATAGATAGGAATATAAGAAAATAAAGCAATCTACATTTAAAAAGTGCTTTGCATGTTTGACCATGGATATCCATGTGGACTGACCATACAAATAAAGTGTTTATCTGAAGTTGGCTAGAATGGAAACTGACTCAAGGTCGCGGCACATGCGGGGGAACTAAGTTGGGGCATGAACCACCAATTAAAAGCTTCGATTTACACATGTGACTGATTCTAACCCAATCATACAGACGTTGGCAGGTGCATCTAAGTGAAAATGCATGCGATTTATGTGCCGTTATTGTGCATTGCATGAAACTTAATTTCCATTCTAGAGGTTTTATTGTTGTCAATTTCTATGGGACTGACTAATTTCAGCCGCTAGATTGTTGCAAGAACAATGACGTCTGAAATCATAGATAGCGGAGTGTGGGCAAACTGCACATGTCATCAATTGGAAATATTACACGGAATGGCATGATAGACTTATTCAATCGATATCTAGACAAATGTAAACCGACTGCATCTGAAACAAATATATTTGACAATTTCAACTGACCGATTAGAAAATAGTGGAACAATACATTGTTCAATAGATAGTTGATGATGAGAATTAATCACTTGCAGTGACATTAGAGCGAAACATTTCTCTGTCACTTGCTAGCAGTTTAAATCGGAGGTTAGTGACAAAACCCGTTCTGCTGCTTATCATATTCTCATCATATTCAAACTGTTTTTTAGGTGTGTACAACACATGATATGCTCTAAAGCCCTAAACATCCATCCTGGGAATAGTAATGGGTCAGTGTCTCTGAAAGAACTGGATAAATTCTTTGGCCTGATAATTGGTCGAGGTGTAACTGGGGCTCGCACGTTGCCACTGAAGAGCTTGTGGAATTCTGAATGGGGATGTCCCCTGTTCCCAAAGACTATGTAATATACATTTTCAACGGCTTTCACTACACTGGAGAATATGATGCGAAGCACCAGATATCAGCGTTGCCACCGATACTGTCATGAAACTGCTTTCATCGGTTTTCAAGAAAGGTTTTCACTTAACCTGTGACAACTTCTTTACATCGCTTCCATTGGAACGAAAATTGCTGGTGGAAAAGTGCCGTCTTCTTGGCACCATGCTCCAAAATCAACGTGAGCTTCCGAAGGAGATTCGACAGAAACAGGATATGATCGCAACAACCGTGTTCAAGACTGAAGAAAACATAACTCTGACATCACTTGACGTTTTTTACGAATTTTTCATTTTTACAATAAAAATAAAAGTCGCCGAGACCAGCAAGCCGTCGATGGCCTTTACAATGTGCTCGACATGGCGCTCTCTAATAGTTGGACCATTTACAAGAAGGTTTGCAGCTCGTCAATCAGTCGAAGAACTTTTATTCAAAAGGTGAGCGAAGCGCTGACCGGACACAAACCTCTCGGTCTCGACAGCTTCGACGATGAGGGCGAATTGAATCTGGCTTCAAATGCACCCAAATCGCGGAAAACCTGTGCCTGAAAGCTGTGCAACAAGAACCGAACCACACAAAAGTGCTCAACTTGCAAAAAACATGTTTGCGGAAAGTGCTCCGTCAGAAAAATGTTCTCGTTGTTGAATAATTCTTGTCAGTTACATGAACGATTCTTTTTCATGCTTGTAACCCTCAATTTGTCACCTACTCTCGTAATGTGTACTCACTGTAAATCGCTCAATACCAATCACATTCGAAAGATGCATACCAAAATATTTTTTGGCATATTTCTGTATTTCCATACCAGCATAATGTTAAAAGAAAGCATAAATCATGTCCAAAGTATGTTGATTTAAGGCCTTTTGTCAATAAAGATCACACTAATGTTACTACCGTTTTGCAAGTAGTGAGATAATGACATTCAAGAGTCATACTTTCAATACTGAATTCGATTTTAATACATGTAAGTCTAAGGCATTTCATGAATAATCAATAAGATTTCAACCATCAACAATTGTGCATCATGGAATTTTGAAATTAAGCATATTATCAATCCGAAATAAAAACACATTATAATTCATGATCGCAAAAATAGTTATGTTTCAGGTATATAAGTCATCAAGATTTCACTAAAGATATCGTCTAAATGTAATGATGTTAATCAACTTGATTCATAAAGTAGAGTTATCTAAACGTCCTGTTATTGATGCTAGACAAGTAGCAACGACGACGGAACATATAATTCACAACAAAGCTAATGTACATAAACATCTTTCTATCAAACATAAACATATTCACGACTGGCATTAACGAAAAAAGTTATTTGACAGTAGTATATAATATACAAATTTTTTGCTATGTGAAGTAAGTTCTACATACGAAATGCATATCAGAGGCATACGAATATGGATGAATTTGCATCGGGTGGTCTCGTATATAAAACATACTAACAATTCGCATTTCAGTGTAAAGCAGCAGCCAATCACAGATAGAATAGTTCGCATCGCTACATACCAATCACATTCGAAAACTAGTGAGATGTAGTATGAAAAACATACCAGATCTCTGTAAACATACGACAATCTCGCATCAGATGTTAGTTTCAAATTGTATGTGATTTTGGTATATGTTTGTATGTAATTTTCGTATCCAGCGATTTACAGTGTACAGTGCCGGTCATTAAGTTGGAAAATGTATGAAAATTTTGAATTTTTCCTTATTCTCATTAAAATTTCAAATTTAATTGATTTGAAACGATATTTTTTTATTACATTGCGATCTTGATATCACATGTGAAGCATTTTAACTCATTTTAATAATGGATTATTGCATATCTTTGATAATATATCGTTTTTGCTCCGACTGGTTGAAAATGATAATGAAAAATGTTTGTTTTTATTGTTATAACGGTATATTTTTATAAACATACATTTAGCTGACCTCAGTTGATATTCCATTTCATGAGTAAAAATTTTCATAAATCAAATGTTCAGAAGAATTTGAAATGTTCACTCAGTAGTACGCTGTTGAACCTCCTCTTGCCTTATTCACAGCAAGCACTCTTTTTGGCATCGACTGCACCAGTTTTTGACAGGTGTCTACAAGTTGTGGGTCATTATGCCAAACGGGAATAAAAGCTGCAGTCACTTCACTTTTTGACTTTACACCTGACATCTTGATCCGACTTTTGACTATAGCTCACAGGTTTTCTATCGGGTTTAGGCCAGGTGAATTCGGAGGCCATGTAAGAAGTTTGATGTTCAGTTTATTGATTTTCGCCATCGTTGCTTTGTTTACGTGACACGGCGCATTGTCCTGTTGATAAATTCCTTCGCCATTGGGGAACCAGTCTTGGAGTTGTTGGACAAGACGTTGAATTATCTTTTCAATGTATGTGTTAGAGTCCATGGTTTCTTCGACAATGTGAGAGCGACCAGTACCTAAACTGGAAAAACATGCCCAAATCATAACACTGACTGGATGTTTAACAGTCTTTTGATAATGATCGCTGCATAATGGATGTCCATCGACTACTCGTACAAGTTTAGGACAGTTATCTCATATATCAACTCGTGTTTCATCACTAAAAATCACGTTTTGCCAGTGTTCCACTGTCCAATTCTGATGCTCTTTTGCCCAGGGAAACCTTTTGTAATTTGGGCTTGTGTCAGCAACGGTCTTTTGTGAGGTTTCATGGTTCGGCACCCTGCTGCAACCAAAGCACGTCTCATGGTTGGCTGGGAATCGTCTTTTCTCTCCATGGTATCTCGAATTTCGCAGGCTGTTGCACGAGGATTCTTCACACAAATTTCTCATATGTCTTTCGTCATGTTCGTTGAATTTCCGCGGTCGTTGGCAAATATCATAATTCGTCTTATATTCACCTGTCTCTTCATATCGCTGTATAACTTTTGTGACCATTGATGGTGAAACACTCAACCGCCATGTTGAAATAGGGTAATAATTTACAATCTCTTCTCGTTATGACTCTCCATGTCAACGGGAAATGAATGTGTTCTGAAAGCAATCTATCGAAAAGCCAATATCTATAAACATTCCAAATTCAAATTTGAAGGACGTCATAGACTTCTACAGCTACAACGCATATCAAAAATTGTACTTTTCAAAACATTATTAACTTTCCAACTGGCGGTAGCACCATGGATATTTATATGATCGTTGTATATTGTAATTTTAAATTCTTCCTGATTCTTGGAGTTAGGTAAACGCTGATGATCAACAAGTCGGAGCGAAAACGGTCAAAGATATGCAATAATCCCTTATTAAAATGAGTTAAAATGCTTCACATGTGATATCAAGATCGCAATGTAATAAAAAAATATCGTTTCAAATCACTTAAATTTGAAATTCTAATGAGAATAAGGAAAAATTCAAAATTTTCATACATTTTCCAACTTAATGACCGGCACTGTACTTCATTAATATAGAATTTAGCCATTAAACGGATTGAATTTCTATTTTTACTTTATCTCGCTTTAAAAAAACATACGCGAATGAGGAAGTAGGCGTTATATATAAAAGAGTAACGAGATTGATAGTAACCCGTCAATGGACGGGTCTACTCCTTCTTGGTAGTTCGAAATTGTGGTCCTTCTATTGTTAAGTTACGACTCACTGTTGACATTCATGCCGCTATCATCATCATCTGTACATGTATTAGACTTTTTCAGACTTTCCTTTCAATCATGTCATCAGTGGAATTCAACGACGATCAAGGTGCCAGCGTGTGTTTTTACCTTTCATTTCATCTACCCATTCATATCATCTTTCATATACATGTAGATAGAGAGAAGGACAGAGAATGAGAGAGAGAAGGACAGAAAAGGAGAGAGAATGTGAGAGAAAGAGAGAAGGGGAGAGAAGGGGAGAGGGAGAGAGATGAAGACAGAGAGAGGGAGAGAGAATGAGAGAAAAGGAAAGAGAAGGAGAGAGAGAGAAAATGGATATCTGATAATAATATAAATGATAAATCCTCATTTTAAAGATATGAAAGTAATATTTCCAATTCTATATTGCCGAGAAAGCAGAGAATCAAAATATGCTGACAAAAATTATTTAAATGGAATTAATGAATATACAAAGAAGTACAAAATGAGATACTTCATCATATTGAGAAACCTTAATAGCAGAATTGGTTGTTTGATTGACAAACAACACATGAATCCTCCCATCAGAAAATCAGAGGATGAAGTTATAAATAAATTAGGTAGAGAACTGATTGGATTTTGCAACGATAATTATCTCATGGTAGTTAATGGTAGATAAGAAGAAGGAAAACATACATATTGCAAACTTCAAAGAGAGAAAAATCATAAATCAATTATCGACTATTTGATCATATCAGAATTCATGATAGAGAAATTATGGGCCTTTGACAAAATGGAAGCTAAATCATTCACAGACCATAGGCCATTGAAAATAGAATTATATATCAAATTAAGTTCATCAAGTAAGGCAAAGTTAGGAAAAAATGAAAATAGTGAAGTTAAAGTCATCAAACCATTTAAAAGCCATTAAACTTTGATATTTGTAGCTATTAAGAAACTCTTTGAAAGTACAGAACTAGTGGAAAAATGAAATATATAAACATTTGAATTCTACAGAAATATAGAATGAATTGTAATACGAGTGCAGATGAATATAGAAAGGTGAAACTAAGCAAAGAAGAAATAGATACTCAAAGGATATAACGAAAACTACGGTTCAAAGATATAAGCAAGGCCAAACCGAAGAAAACATAAACACTTTCCTGCAAAATAAGAGACAATACAACAAAACCCTAAAATCAGAAAAAAGACATTTGCAGAAGGTAAAGCTACTAGAACTTCAAAATGCAGAAATAAACAATGACTAGAAACAACTGCTCTAACAATAACAGGAAACATTGGGAGCTATTAAAAAACAACAAACCAAATAAATGTAAAAAATTATTTATATATCTTACCGCACATAACTTTAAACATAACCTCAAAGACAACGATAAACAGCTAACCCAATCTAAAATCAAAATGAAAAGCGAAATTACTACCCATCCATGCTAAGAAGTGAAGATGATGACTATTTGAATAAAAATATTACAATGGAAGAAATTGAAGAATTGAAAATATCATAAATGATAGGAAATATAAAATTCTACTTGATGAAAAGGAAAGTGCAATCTTCATGATAGAAAATGGAATTCCACAGGGGAACAGTTTGTCTCCTATTTTATTTTCTCTTCACATGAATGATCTGCTCTTTAAATTTTACAGACGTATGAATGATATCGAAACAGTGGAAATAATTTAATTGGGTTTAATATAGTTTTACTTAGTACTTCCCAAAAAGCCCAATCAAACAGCTAAAATACATGCGAAATTTTTGTGATGAAAACGGTCTTAAAGTAAATTATGATAAAACCAAAATTATGATACTTAATGAAGCAGAATCAAAATATAGCGAGGTGGAGACCTTACAACATCAGTTGAAGTAGTAGAAGAATATAAATATCTAGGTGTGTGGATCGCGGAAAGTGATAGAAAGCAAATAGAAGAAATGACAAAAAAGGGAAATCATCATCATATCGTCGTCCAACTTCTCGCGAAGCGTCGTATTGGGAAGATAATTGTCCAATCCCCAGAACATCGTCCAATTCCCCAGTCGGGAGGTTGGCCTACTGACGATAATCAGGCATGATCTGTGATGACCTTTAACGGTTTCAATATCTATAATTGAGATTGGCTATGTCGGCACCCATTAAAAGGAGTGAATTAAAGATAAAAACAATAACCGAGCCTCGATACTCTCATACTGTAATCTCATTGCAAAATATAAAGCTACAAGCAGTGTTTCATCCAGCCCTGTTTTGGGGAGGAGAACTTCCCCCCTAAATGTCAGAATCCCCCCTTTGATGGAAGACGTAACTAAAATCATGCACTAGATCCAGGATGCAGCTGTAAATTTTTAAAATCGCCTTTTGCTTTTAAATCACTTAAGTGACGCTCCGCTAGCTGCGTACCGCGGCTTCACTCGTGAGAGGGAGTTATCTATCCATAGACAAAGCAAGATTTATAATCCTTCCCTTTCACGCTGCAGCGAGATGTAATCGACGATCGATCTGTGGGCAGCAATTGAATCACAGAATTAGATTCATCTGCTCGCGCTTCGATTTCCTAGAAAGAAAGAATTGTATGTAGCCTTAATATCGAATATCGAATATCGAAATGGCACATCACAGAATTAGACAACTTGCTCCTTATCGAATGGATAATTCTTGTATCGCTAGCTATTGGAAATGGCAAACAAGAAGCTGTCAGAAGAGCATATCAGAGCCAGTGAGAGATGCGTGCGTGCTGTGATATCACTTCGCACACACCAAAACACACATCGATGCCAGGCTTCGATTCAGTGTATGCACTATACAGTGAGAAATATCGAGAAGACGATGGTGAAATCATCAAGTGAACTAAGTTTAGTATACCTGCTACTTTTTTCATAATGATCGGAAGGGCCAACATTATGTAGAAAAATTGTGCGCAATGATCTGAATTCTTCGAATCTGAAGGAGTTTTGGCAATCGAAGCACTTTGCTTGAACTCACATTACTCCGCAAGCGACGCACGACTTTTTTTCCTATCTCATTTTGGTGATATGACGCCCTCATGTACTGTGCTCCGAAACAAAATGAAATAAAAAAATAAATCTCTGAAAGGCACTAGTAATTCCTTATTCTGCCTACTTAATAGGTTCCTCGATGTGCCGGCAATTTCGTATTAATCACACTTCCAGCAAACCGAAGCAGATAAACAAAATATTTAATTCTGTGAATGGAATGAATGGGTGGTAGGAACTTTGTCTGTGACTGCGATATATGAAAGCTTTCCATTGCACTTTTACAGACAGTTCCATCATCCGACTTGATTATGCCGAAACGCTACAGACAATAAAGTAATCATTAATCAGTAGCAAGTAATAAGTTAAAAGTTACATTTTAAAAATATTTCTATCGTCTCGAAATTATTGGCCTAAATAGGCATGTTTCTGAAGTATTCATGAACAGATCAGATCAGAGACATGTCATACAGGGTGTTCACGATCTTCTTGCGGATTTTTGACAATACTATTACAGTACATAATATCGCTTATTTAACTTAGTTATTCAAATCATGGGCTGATTTATGATATTAGCTATGCACACTTGACGAATAAGATGCGTTTTAATTTGACAAAATGGAATAAAATGAATAAAAAATGTTATAAAGGCAATCATTAGTATTGAATCGCATGTATTGCTTTGCTGAACGTTTCCCAAGCATTACTTATTCTCCATGATCTGGACTTAAGAAACCAGGGATTGCTTGATTGTGCTTGCGAGAAAGCCAGGTGTTTACTTAGTGTGAAGTTCAACAAAGAGTCTTGCGGCAAGAGCATGGCTTCATCGGAATAAAAGATTTATGGAAGCTTTTTCTGCTGCTTCGAATAAACGAGTAGGTTAACACGAGGAGACTTTCGAATGACAAGAAGGCAGGGGTTATGGCAGCATTCGATGATGAAAACAATTCGCAGAGGAACCTCCATAAGACGTCGGGCTTGTTCTGTCATCCGCAGACAAAATAGCCTACTAAAAGAAAGGTAATCCAATCCTCGAGCATTGAAGCACAAAGGTGTACCAGAATTGAAGCCTAAGGATGCACCTAATCGACTTCATTTTTTATCATGCTTATCATGCAAATGTGCTGCAAAGCCAGGTGATTGTTTCGCGAAGTTTGTAGTCTATGAAATTTCATGTACGCTATGCCATCGTAAATACATTGGAAAAACCTGCCGTACAATGTATTCTAGATTTCGAGAACATTTAATTGTTGGAAATTCCCCAGTTTGAAAACATTGATCTGAGCGTCATAACATTCCTACTCTTCGTAATTTATCTTTAACACCTCTTTCGTGGAAAATCGTTGAGCGCAATCTACGTCATCCAAACGTCAGACGTTCAGTTGAAGCATTGAACATTCGTCGGGCTCATTCCTCAATGAATGGCTGTTGTGGTCGTGAATTGGATGTTTGATTGATTCCTTTATTTATTTCATAATCAATTTTGTATGTATTAATTTTCTTTTTTTCCTAAAAGTCATTGAAATGATCTATCGTCATTATTATTGTCTTTGCAAATACATGTGTCCATTCATTTATTAAATTTTCTTGTATAAAGTGTACATATCGATTTTAGTCCTGTACAGCTTTTATTTCCTTCTCTGCAGTTCAGACTGTTGATATCTATGTTATCAATTTTCATTTTGTGTCCATATCCAGTTTGACAAGTGCTCATCATTTACTAGTTTGCCAGTCACATTCAGTTTATATGCACCTGACGAAGGCTTCGGCCGAAAATTTGTGCGTCGCAATACATTGATTTTTCGAGTTCCGCGTATTCTTTTGGCAATTGACATAACTCGATCGCTAACATAATCAATTCATTTTTTTCTTTTGATAATTGATTGAATGACGTGCAGGATCCTATTTCGACCTTTAATACCAGTTTCAGTATGAGGCAACATTCCGTCGCAATGGGAATGTCCACCGACGCATTTGTCTCCTTTATGTTTGCACAAACCCTCATTAGATTGAAGAGAAGCCTACGTAGTCACCTTCGATATTTTTCTCGGTCCCTTTCTTATTTTGCGATGGAGCTTTTTTCCAAGTGATAGACGAAGCAGTCGATGCCAAATTCAACAAAGAACTTCCACTTATGACTCCATGACAAAATCGAACTCGGTTGTAACGCGAGGGCAGGTGGCCGCTCTTGATGTACGAAACTCAATTCAAAATTGAATCGCTTGATTGGTTGGAGTAAGCCTATTCGCTGACCTTTATGACGCTAAAATTGGTCATTGAATGCTGTAATTTTGTCTGTGGATCCATGTGCGGTATTTTTTCTAAAAAGCACCAAAGCAGGAGGTCCAAAACCTAAAGACGAATCAAAACAAGGATAAACCTTTCTAATGGACAAAATAACCACATATGATATTACTTATGCCTATCACTCATTTACCAAACGCTGTATCTTTGCAAACACTGTGATGATAGAGGATATGTGGAATACCCTCTGTCAATTTTGAAACAAAAGTAATCAGAGAAATACGACTTATGCTCCCTAGAACCTGAAAACTTAGTACTTTTTGTCGAAATATCAACACGCGAAAATCCGCAAGAAGATCGCGAACACCCTATATGTATACATATAGAGGCCCATTTATATAAGGAATTACAATTTCTTATTACCTGATGAGATACATAAACTTTCAGATCCCCTTCAGAAAAATTCCCCCCTGAACCAAGGAGTGGATAAAATACTGGCTACAAGAAATGTCAACAGTCACACAAAAATTTAATAGGCGCCCCCTTCCCCCCCCCCTCTGAAGTTCCAATGAACCTCGGTATTGAGCAGTCAGTCGTTTACAGTTCTATTTCATCTCGACGTCATTGCGTGATTATTACTGAATGGTTTGTGACCTTAGACGCAACTTCTGATGCTTTCACTATAGACTCTATTTCCGTTTAGCGTCCTATTTTCCATCTCTGTTGGGATGAACGGAATATTTCCAGGTGTTCCACGTTATTATAGTGTCGGCGCAAATTATCATCACTCGTGATATGCATGCATTATGGATTCGAACCATAATACAAGTACTAGAATAATATTGTTTGCTCATATATAGGTGATTAATTGTTCATGATCATTATTAGTTCATGTTTTGATGCTGTTTTTAACTGTTTTCAATTTCAATGAATCGAATGATATTGTTTTCAACTGTTTTCAACTTCAATTAATCGATTGATATTGTTTTCAACTTCAATTAATCGATTGATATTGTTTTCAACTTCAATTAATCGATTGATATTGTCTTCAACTGTTTTCAATTTATTTTGCATAACATCGCGGTATTATGCCGAAGGAGATTAGCTTCTCGAAGTCCGTGATTTACAGGGCGTATCTGAGAAGACAGCTGGTAGAGTTGTACACAACGTATCAACTGCTATAGCCGAAATAAATCACAGATGTATCTTATGACCAACTGACGACTAACTGTTTCTTGAAAAAGAACGATTTTACAGCTACTGTGGTATGACTAATACCATAGGCTCTATTGATGGAACTCAAATAGCAATAATTGCTCCATCTCGCAACGAAAGTGTTTTCGTGAATCGTAAAGGTTGGCATTCTCTCAACTGCCAAATAATCTGCTGTTCAACCTTGAAATGAAAGCCATGAATAAACATCATATTCAACCCATCCAGCGCTCATGATAAAGGGTCTGACCACATTAATGATAGTCGCAATTTTGAACACCTAAATCAATCATAATCATGATCAAGCCTATGACCGCCTTAATCATAAGCACATTCTTCAACACTTCAATCAATCATGATCATAACCAAACTTTTGAACACTTTAATCGTAATCTCAATCATAATCAACATTTTTGAATATTAGCTAATCGTTAATAGTGAGGTTATTCTCTACCTACATGCCCTTCGGATTCTACCGAATGTTGGAGAAAAATCTATCAGTGCAATATCAACTGATGTGATAATGAGTATTGGCAAAAGATTTTCTATATTGTGTAAGCAACTGTCTGCACCATCTTCACAATCATGAAATGACAAGTAAAATGAAGTCTATTTTGTTAAATTTGATGTAATGTTAGCTGAGCTATCGCCAATGTTGTGTTTCGAAGACTTTCTGTCAACGGTACTCACTTATCAGTTGAGCATACATTCACTTAGAGAACAAATGCATTTTTTGACATAACTCCTGAACCACTGGGTCGATTTTGATGAACGAAACGTTGTCTTCATCACAACAACAAGATGAATACAACTGCAATGTCATTTTGTCGATAACTGATGATTTTTTCAAATTGTCTTTCACCGTCAATTAATCACCGAGACACAATTCGTAGTCGATGTGTGAAAACCAACACAGCGCAGCTGCAGTAGCAGTCCGGTGACCTGTCAATAGAGCGAATTCGGGAGACTCCCTGGGTTGAATGACGGTTTCTTCGACGGTTTTCCCCTCAAAGACCGCAAACCGCAAACCTAGCTCTGTCTGAACGAGCCTTGAACGGGCCTTTAGTCGTTATTTTAAATCGTTGTGATTTGTCTTTCAGCTATCAATTTAGGAAGTATTTATTTTCAGTTTACAGAAGCAATACTAGTAGCAGTGTCACAACACTGTTTATTAAGCGTCTGAATGGTTTGTGTCACGGCATTGATTTAGCCCAGATTTCGCGCTGCTCCTCCGCACTAATGTCACGACACTAGTGTCATCGTGTGAACGAGGTTTACCAGCTGGCTCGGCAAATACAGCACATTGGCAATTTATCAAACTTGGAACATAAAAAATTTAGATGCATTTTCAAAAAAGCCATTGACTCTCTTAACTATGTCATTTAGAAGGAACTCAGGGCCAATCTTTCAAATATCTCGAAATACCTCGAGATCTCGAAGACGTACACTGTAATCCCGGGATTTTTAATCTCGGAAATAGGGTCGGGATCCCGGGATTGTAAACCCTAGATAGGATTATGTCAGCTCTATAGTCTAACCCCCATGCAGAAATGAATCTATCTCTATGACGGATACAGAGAAAGTTCTATGAGAACAACATAGACTGTCATTAGTTGTAAACACAAACATTGAATGTCGATACCAACTGACCAATGACCATAGCGTGTTCGACAACGCTCAATCCATCCTCCATCCAAAAATGTAAGGTACTTATGGGTCATCTCCGCCTGTTTTCAAATGTGCGTGAAATCCGCAGAAATGAATCAATCGTCACAAAACTTTAAGTACAAATAAATCAGGTTATTCTCTACCTACATGCCAAGATTTGTGCAAATCGTACTAGTCTTTGAATTAGGAGCGATAACTTGAAGTGCAGCTATGCCGGCAGCTTGATCTGACTTCTTCTGACCTCATCGTCAGAGCAGAAAGCACTTGAGATCAACAAAGTCATTTCCAGACAACTCGTGAAGCGATGGTGACGAGGCCACATCCCTTATATCAATATGCTTTGCGCTTAATCAAGGTGTGGCAAGGTAGTGGTCGTGAAAAGATTTCAACTAGCAGTGGATGAGACGAAGAGGGAGAGAGAACAACGCACACACGAGTATCAATAATGCGTCGAACAGACAAAGTCAGCTCGCTACACTTCACGTGAACGTCTCTCATACAAAATACTTGTCTGATCTGCATAAAATTTTGTATGTGGGTAGAAAATATATACTTAAATACGTTTACCTGAAGTTTGGTGACGATTGAATGATTTTGCAGATTTAGACATATATGAAAACCTGGGGGGGGGGGGGAAGATAACCCATAAGTTCCTCGTTCCACTTCTAGTATCAACAATCCCTTGCTATATGAACGGTTAAGATCGTTTATCAAGGACATTGGTAGTGAAGTGCATGAATCATACTTCTCTTGCGTTCACTACAATAGCTGCTTTCTCGGATATCTATGCATACAATGAATTGTCAACAACAACAAACTTACAACGAGGTCATGCCAGTCACTAAACGTTCTCCGTTAATGATAATTTGACCGCAAAAGTGCTTAAAATTAAGCACTTTTTTGCCAAATTCAGGTGTTTCAAAATGTGTGACCTTCAAGGCAGCTGTTTTAAGTCAGACGATGTGACACATGATACATTAAGTTGTAATCATGTCAATATCAGCTTTATAGCTCCACTTAGTCATCGCAAACTATTCATTAGAACAAAAGACAAATTTTTCTTTTAATGCACAAAATACTTAAATCGATATATTTTGCAAACTAATGCTCCCAAGGTGATGATATTACACACAAATGTAGCTGAGGTGAATCTCCTAATGATGAAATTCAAAATATGTCAATGCGTTCAGTCGTTACATGTTGACATGAATACAAAAAATAACTAAAAAGTGCTTAATTTTAAGCACTTTTTAATTAAAAGCATTCCTGTTATCAACGTGAAAGTTCTGCTTGCAATATGTTTTGAATACTTAGATATTTATGGGCCACCATAAAGGTCACGTCTATTTGACAGGCGTATCATAAGTGCCTCTGGCTTATTGATTACCTAGTAATTTCAAAATGTTTAAAGAAAAGTGACAAATAAAAGCCAAGTTTCTAATTATCATAAAGATAATTTTTAGAAAATTGATGCCCCAAGCCAGATGCGCTACGATTTTCTGAGATCACTGTGAGTTTTCATTTCATTGTGAGAAAAATAGCAATAAATATCAAATATCGAAACGTACAGGATTGAATATTTATTACAATGAAAAAGTGCTTAAAATTAAGCGCTTTTCATAAACATCTAAATAGCCGCATATCACCTGCTTGTGAAACTCACGCTGATTAGATTCATGTGATATACACTCTTATATATTAGGTTTTCAAGTGCAGATGACCCGGACAAGCAAATCCTCGATTTTATTTAGTCAGTGAATGAAAGCTTTCCAAAAACTGTATGCCCTGGAGATCATAGCAACGGCAGCCTACTGCATTTGACAAAAGAAGTGCAAGGAGAGCAATCATTGCAGATTTCTGGTTCGGATATGTGAAATCTGCCGTTGAGCTCATGAAAGTTGGTCAATCATGTTGGTGAAAACATCGCTCATGAAAACTTTCCAATACAACTTCTAAATGAGTCTCAACTCGGTAGAGGCGCAGAATGGGTGGGATACACCGAAAATAGACAGGATGTTCCTCTTCAAGTCACAAGTTCTCGAGCTTTACAAATGAAACAGTTTGTTGCGACTTGTTCAACAACAATAGCGGGCAACCCAAGGAAAACGAAACATCACGGTGAAATTTCAAGACCTCAAGTTGCTGAAGAATATCTGAAGTAGGCCTACGCATAATCAATCGATACCTTTTGTCAGTATCGAACAGGAGCTAAAGGTGTAGACGATGTTGTAAAAACTCACTCGACTCATCTCCGCCAAGCTTGCGGGATTCTTGGATTTGTTTTCACTAATGTTTATCTCGCTTGTCGATTGTTCAAACACAATCAATCAAATTTGCAACACAGACAATTTAAAATGGCATCAGCAAGCGGTCTGATCAGGTACAGAAGAACTAAAAGCCGAAGCGAATCCGAAGCGATCTGCTAATGTCTCAGCAAGTGACTCAAATATCCTAATTGAAAATTCTCATCTCCTACCTCTTCTTGCCCAAAACCTTGTAGCATTTGTCGACACGGATACCAGGAAAGTGATCGAATAACATTCAAATGCCATTTCTGTAATGCTCTCCTATATGCAAACCCTCTTCAAAAAGTAAATGCTGGCTGAAGCATATAAATATTGGCGTTCCTCCGAAATCACAGCAAGAAGAAATCATCATGAGCGATAGCCGATCAGTGTCTATGAAAGACTTGTATGTAGTAGCCTACTACATGTAGTTGGTATCATTTTTGGATAACCGTGTGCTGAAAGATTCTTCTAGTCGACGCAAAGATACTCTTGTTACTTCAAAATGGTGTTTTTTTAATACTTCAACAAGTTCCTATTACTTGCAATTCAATAAGATAATTTAGTTAATAAGCTATATAGTCAATAAGATAATATTAGTTGAAGTTAGTTACTATCACTTTCGAATAGAAGTAGTTTGCCATGTAGTACCACTGGACATTGTTTATGTGATAAGTGCTTAATTTTAAGCACTTTTATTAGTTTTCGTTTAATTATGATCTATGTAATTTGAAATGCCTTCGTTAATGCATATCCTGTTTTAAACAAAACAGGATAACTATTCCTTATGATTTATCCATTCACCATTTGTTAGTCATAGGTATTATTCATATGTGTAGGCCCTACTTCATATTTCCAATCTATTTCAGAAATCAAAACTATTATGTATGGATGAATTGTAGCCGTCTGAAAGCTCTACCAGGCTTTATTTTAAAAGTCCCTACCTTCATTTATGAATGATGTCTGAGCACAGAAGTGCATAGTCATGCATGTTCGTTTGATAATTGCGATTACATAAAGTGCTTAATATTAAGCACTCGGTCAAATTATCATTAAACAGTTCTCTGTTTCTATTGACAACTTCTGCAACTGTATATGACACTGGTCGGCTTCACAGATGTAGTTGTTGGCAGAAACACAAGTAACCTTTATTCATTGTGGTTTTACAGTGATATAGTAATGCGCATCTATACTGATGTCTGGCAAAATGGGGTGGCTTTTGAAGTAAGTAAGCCGATATAACTTTACTATAGCAACTAAAATCATAAAGCATCAATTGTGTCTTCTATCAAGACATCAGGCATTGACTAATGCGGTTGAAAGCATTCCTTTTGAAAGTAAAAATAGATAGAAATGTTGCGCTGTTAACGTTAATACAAATATCATTATATCCAGACACACGGCGCATGTCAGATGAACTAATTATACCCTTTGTTGGTCTTATTCGCATGTTAATATTGAGCAACAAAGCTCAATACATCAAATGTATTATGATTAAGTAATTCAATAAAACATCTGAAGGTAGCACATGTCTCCATGGATGTTTATCGGCTAAAATCATGTTATTCCATATTATGCATGTAATTTATGATTCCGTTATCTGATTCATGCAAGGAACTCTATCATCAGTTTTTTGTGAGTACCATCAGAGAGTTCGGATGCCCAGCTCCTCCTTCAGCTCACGAACAGAAGCCTCTCAGTGCGGTGGCGCATTGTCGTCTTGTAGGATGTAATGCTGCAGCCCACCAAACTTTGAATTGGCGAAGGGGACGAAGTGCTGTTGCAGTATCTCCGCATAGGTCTCGCCCGACACACCCTTGTCCAGTACAACGAGTTCCCTTCCTCCCGTTCAACGCGATTCCAGCCAAGACATGGACGGAGATGCCTTGTGATTCGTGCATCTGGACACAATCCGACTGGAATACTTGACCGGGGCCTCTCCAAACACGTACTCTGCCGTCGCTTTTGAAGAGGCGGAAGCGAGTCTCGTCTGTGAAGACGACCTTTCTCCACTGCTGGATACGCCAGTGGGCTCGTTACATGGCCCATCGCTCCCTAGCTGTTACGTGGGCAGGGCTAAGTTGCAACCGCTTCCTCATCCATTTGGATCGCAAACCGAACTCTCGGAGACGCGCTCTGATCGCGTCCGAGCTGAGAATCTGGGCGAGGTGACCCTTCTCACCCCACATTAACCTGAGTAGAGTGGCCGGAAGAGTTCGATTGTCCCGTGTTAGGCGTCGGTCGGCCCTTTGCGTAGTCTGCCGTCGAACTCTCCCACAGTTGCCATGAAGAACAGTCCTAGTTCTCCTCCACTTTGTAAGAAGCTCACGAATTGTTTTCGGAGCTCGACTAAAGTAACGGACAACGGCTTTACAAGAGCTCCCTGCTTCAGCCATCCCAACTACCCGTAACCTTTCTTCTTTAGTCATGTGACGCACCATGATCAACTCAAGAGTCAAGACCAAAACCAGTTTGATCAAGCTGATTGATTTCATCTATAGATCTGTTCATTAGACATCAATTGATCTTTGATGTTCAATATTAACATGCGAATAAGACCAACAAGGGGTCTAATTAGTTCATTTGACATGCGCCGTGTGCGTCTCTGACAGCCACCGATCGCGAGATGATTGATCTCTGTTCATGAAGCTTCGCGGACGAGATTTTCTTCTCTAGCAGAAGAGAATTGCAGAGGGGGAGTTTGGCTTCTGTTCAGTGTAGACATGAGCTTAGTTGTGTGTTACAAATATCATTATATCCAGATATGTATCAAATAAGCAAACATCGTCATTGAAAACGGTAAACGATTATGGAAGAAATAGTTCCGTTATAACATCATATCAAGTATGAGAAAGTTGACCACCGTGCAGACAATGAAAATGATCACATTGAAATATTTATCAAGTTAAAAAACAATTTGATAATTCCTATCTTTATACACATGGAAATCATATTATACTATAACAGGCTAGAAAAAACATTATGCTAAGAACGCCTAACTCGTCGTGGACTTCAATTTTTGGTCTAACGAGCAGCTTTAATTTCAACTAAAATCAACTGATGTCCATTCCAGCCCTATGTAGTATCTAACCTATATAATCTGATTTCTATGTTTATACATTTGGGTGGTTCATGTCTTTAGTTTAAGACTTTAATTGACGATGATAGGCATTCTTGAAGTGCTAGCTGGCATGAAAATAGGATTGTTTAAAAGATTATTCACATTAATGAGGTATGACGGGTATATATTATTTATAGAAAAATATAGAATTCTTCAAGAGTGAAACATTGAAACTTGCATAGAGACAGAGAACATGTGTATCATTGTATTTTTCATTCCTTGAAATCGAAGCGAGGGGCCAATGTAGAATTTTGTTTCATTTCATTTCTACCGTTAATAATTAGGATGAAGTATGTTTTGGGATGTCATTGACACATTTTTGATGCCAGGCCGTTTACATTAATAAATGTTCAAGATCTCCAATTGCGTCAATACAATTTATGACTTGTGCTTTGATTAAATTCATACAAATACCACTTCATGTTGAAATTCAAATTTCCTCTCCTTCCAGTGCCTCAGTTTGCATTTCTTTACATTTCATCGCTTTATGTAAATGTAGAATATCATCTTTGCCATCATTCTGTATTTGTTAAAGTCATCATGTATCATTTCATGTCCGTGTTCTCTCTTTTGAGAAACAGACGAATTGATATTTTGATATTCTACCCTGCCTCTTTATTCATATGAAGTGCGCATTGTTGCTGTAGGGTTGTCAGCCGATATTTCACTTGTCATTTTCTATGAAAATCGTTTCTATATCTCCAATTCCAAATTAGACGGCCTTGATTGCATGATTATTGCTAATTTGCTAATTATTTTCTAATTTGCTGTGCAATACCATGGAGGTAGGAGCATTTCACCGTCCACCTTCGCATTCCCAGTGAAAATGGCATTGAAGTGATTCCTGTGACCTGTAATTTGGACTTGTAGATATCTCAAGCTTGACATACTGTAGTGTTCGGAGCTGCATGAACTATGTAAAAAATTATCATAGATTTGAGTCTTTTACAGATCAAAATCTTGGAATTTTTGATGTCATAGATTTTGGGTTCAGCAGCAATGTAGCTATGCGCCGACGATTTAGGATGTCATTTGAAAGGTAATATATCTTCATTGTATACCATGTATATAAGACTGATATCTTTGATAATGCCCAGAAATTCATTAACGGCCCGGAAAATTCATGGCCTGGAAATGAAACCATAGAAATATTTCGCAACATGGCATACAATGATTATGACATCTACATTTTTCGGGCTGTCAATGGCAAATTGTCGGGCCGCTAACGCGGCCCTCTAATTTGCCATTGACGCCCTCAAAACATAGCTGTCATCATATCATTACTAGATGCACCGGTATAAAGACAACCAGATACCTCTCTCATTCGATATGACGTTTATTTCGTTCGCCGATTGGCTAATGAACTATGGGCTTTAGCATCTTTTTGAAAATCAACTGTTTTAGAATATTTTCTTCAACGTTGATTGAATTGAAAATTCCAATGCTACATGTGATATAAAATAGGAAACATTTATTGTCAATAAACACTTGAAGGGATATTTGAAGATCTATACTTTGATTTTGTCATTGAATAAGAGAGGATCTCACGTTGTCTAAGTAATCAACCTTTCTCTAGTAAGCAACCAAAATTAACCAAGGCTGCTGATTCTTTATTTTCTATAATTTTGCATGGTTGCGATTTATTGCCATACCAGTTTCAAATACCGTGGTATCCATCTTCAGTGGCGATAATACAACAAGCGGACAGGGTGGTATGCAATTTTGGACTCGATGATGAACACATTTAAAAAAGAGACCCGGACATATGCGCGAGGATAAATAATTTGTTTGTATTATATTTCGGGTCTAGTTATAGGCCGGAGTCCGGAGTCCTATCATTTGATAGGACTCTGACTCCGCATCCCTGCAACACGAGTAGTCAAAATATCTCGAAATCATATATCGAGATCAAAATATCTCGACCTATCTTGAAAATTTTCAATGATAGACCTTAATTTCCAATTGATGTTTCTTCTGATTATGTGTCATGCATGACACATGTTCGGTCACGTGTGAATCACGCGATACATTTTCAAAAAATGCACGTGGACTTTTGCGTGAAATATAATAATTCACATAGGTTATTTTTTCCACGTGTTGATCTCGCGTGATTTTCCGGTTTGGCGTGATTCACACGGGATATTACCGTGTTTCCTAATCCGTGTACACAGTTATCCTAGCTATAAAATGAATTCCGCACTCCTCATCAACTTTACTATGTCCAATTCTCATCATAAAACTAACTACACTTTAATCGAATTAAGACACGACACAGTCAAAGAAATTCGAAGGATCCAGAAAACGGAAGATACCAAAGTTAAACAACTACCCTAGTGGAGAATCCTGTAAATAGTTAGGTAATTAAAAGTCATGAGGGAGTGAATATAAATTAATACTAACAACATAGAGTAACCTACTCCAGTATAGAGTAGGGACTGAAATACGTATAAAGGCTAATCGACTCAACTTAAGACGGGAAGGGAAATTAATTAATACTTATAGGCGATTTTATTTTACCATATAAGAACTGAAATAAGAGTTCGTCATGGACCTGACGAAAGGCTAACTTAAAAATAACAAAAGGTGAAAATGGGTAACCTAAAAAGCCAAATTAAGTTTGCCATGTATGGAGTCATCAGGAGGAACCATGTGGCTGCATGAAGCAAGGTTTCGGCCCCTAACCTCCAACCTATACCACATGGCGGGACCAGGCCAACCATATCGAATGTACGACATGGAAGGTCTCTCCAAGCCTGAGAAAACATAGCAGAACTTAACCGAAAATATAATTTAATTTTTGAAATTTAATTTAACACAGCTTTATTCGTTTACCATTCCCAAACTCTGATACATATGATACACTCTGATACACTGATTTAACATCTTTGCTAAAATACGAAATATTTTGTTCAGCGTCATACTGCCACGAAATGTTCCACGGAGTGATGGACAGGCATTTTACAATACTTTGAATAATTATTTTGACAAAAAAAATATAATTTAAAATTCAATTAAAGATTCAATCATTTAAGATTCAAAATATCATTTAGGTAATTCTGAAGTGTTTTACACGGAGATTGCGTATAATATTGCTATGATATGATAAACAGCAGCACCATTTTATAAAGTTCATTTAAGGTGGGTTGCGAATGTGAATTAAAATTGAAATATTGCAGCTTGCAAGAACCTCAAATGCCATGTAATTATTAAGGTGTATCAAGATATTATATTCCACAAACGTTTTAAAGTGGTAATGCGGTGCAATGCTGAGATTTCTATTTTGTCCAAAGTCAACATATCTTCCGGTATTTACTGACCTCTGTTAGCATGATAAGGCAACCCTAGACATAGAAAGAAATCAGGAATGGTGCATTGCACAGAGAGGTTGAGTGCAGCAATGATGGAAACAGAGACTTTTGCAGCGGAGCAGGGAGGGGAACTATAAATCAATGTCCAGTTGGAACTCATTGAACTGGCGCGCAAGGTAGTTCTATAAAAATAAAATTTCGATTAATTTTTGAATTTCAAATCAGGACTATTTTCTAGGCATCTTATTTCTCTCGTTGCAGATGATTGCAAATGTCATAACTTGACTTGCTTGATATTTTAGGCTACTGGTTTGATTATTTTGATTTTTTAAAGCCGAGTTGTTATCCCTCCGAGTTGGGAGTTGTTATTCCTTTTTCTATTCAGATATTCTTGATAATCATAAACATATCAATCACTTCATTCCCTGATCATGACAGCTCGTCGCCAAATAAAATCCCTGAGCAACTCGTGCTTGAGATTGCTTCATTGTCTACTTATATTAAATCTACGGTGCAGTGATATATGAATAATGGCAGCTTGTACATTGCTGACTGCTGTCAGCAGGCAGCAATGGCATTACCCTGCCGTCATTTTTAAATACTTGTAACATAGAAGTTGCTGCTAAGATCATAGACTTCTAAATTGCAGAAGAATGTTCTGTTACAGGAAGTCTATGGATAAATGTAGATATACAGGGTGTCCGTAAAGTCGCTTGACTTTTAAATTGAATATCCACATGAGAAAGCAATAAACTTTTTTATCACAAGCCATGTTATATTGCGCAACATAAAGCGGAATTTGCGAATCTAGCAGTAAGAAGCCAATATTTGATGATTAAAATGTTCAAATCAAGTGTCTGAAATGATTGCCATCGCAATAAATCACTGCAGTCAATCGCCGAATAATATCGAAAACACCAGCGGCAAATTCTTCGCGTGTGACTTCATTGCAGATATCAGTGATCTTCTCACTCAACTGGTCCAGGCTTTGTGGCTTACCATGATGGTATATCTTCGCTTTCATCCATCCCCAGAACCAAAAGTATAGAGGATTCAAATCAGGTGAACGTGGAGGCCACTATCGGTCACATCCTCGACTTTTCACGCGATCACCAAATGTCTGGACGAGGAAGTTTCGTACCTTTGTTGCAAAGTGGGGTGGGGCACCATCTTGCATAAATATACAGGAGGACAATTTGCGCTTTTGCGCAAGTTGAGGACGCACGTGCTCCTTAAGCATCTGGAGATAGGAATCAGCTGTCACTGTGTTGGAGAAGAAAAAAGGTCGTAGTCCAAACTTAGCAGAAAATGCCATCCAGACACATAACTTAGGTGAATGAAGGGATTTTTAGATGCATGTTGATGGCCTAACATCTGACCAGATACGGCAATTGTGCGTGTTAATCGAGTGAAAAATGCGCCTCGTCAGACCAGACAATGTCATCGATTACATTCTGATTGTCGAGAAGCCATCTCGCAAACTCTAAGCACTTTGGCTTGTCGCCGGCTCAAGTGCTTGCACGACTTGTAATTTGTACGGGTAAAGTTTTAGTTCATGCCGAAGGATTTTATGGACACTAGTCTTTGAAATGATGCCAACCTCTTCAGCCACTTTGCGAACTGACGTGACTCCTAGCTTTGATTTTGAACTACTCGCCTCGACGGCCACTGCGAGGTTTATCATGAACGCTGCCAGTTTCTTCAAACTTTTTGATGATATTTGCAATCGATGTTGTTGTAAAAGGATCTTTGTGAATGCGTCTTTGAGTCTTAAACATTCGAAGGGCAGCTGTAGCACTTCTATTGCATCCATAGAAGCACTGAACTATCTCTATCCGAGTCTGAAGATCCATTGTTAATAGGATAGGCAGCGATCGTACCACTTCACATTGAGATTTCGAACATAGCATGACACACACGTCTTTGTCATTGGTTAGCGAAAACACAAAGTCATAGATATGGGATATGGCAATTCTATGCCATGAAGGCTGATTAATTTGACGTTCTCAATTGAAGATGATACGATATAAATCAATCAATGACTAAGCATGTCGTCATGGCTGGTGATGAAAGTTTCATAGTATTGAATAGGGGAAAATTTTGAGCTATGGCCCTAGGTAAGGTTAATTGACATAATTAACAGCACAGCTAATTGACTTAAACATTTTCTGAAACTGAAATGAATTCACCAAAGCTTAAGAACTATAATTGCACATATAATATTCATTGCAAAATGACTGCATGCAGAATATAAAATTTAAGCAGTTAAATAATCGAATATTTATTTCTTATTGCTAGATTCGCAAAGTCCCCTTCATGTTGCGTAATATAACAGGGTTTCTGACGTAAACGTTTATTGTTTACTCATGTAGATATTCAATTTAAAAGTCAAGCGACTTTACGGACACCCTATATATAACCTATATACCCTATATATAAGTAGACAATGGAAATGCCACACGAGATTTCTCGGTAAGTAATGGACAAATCATCGGCCTCTGATCTGTACATTACTTACCTTGAAATCTCATGTGGTATTCCTACATTGTATATGTCGAGGTACGGACTCTCAGATTTTTGGATAGATTTCTATGCTGGATAGATTTCTTTCATGCCTTGTACTGTTGCATACAACAATTCAGCACTGAAGTATTATCTTCTTTGCGCGTAAAGAACTAAAGTTACAACATCCTGTACATCTCTTAGTTCCTTTGTCGCACTATATCCTGGACGAGTTAAGTCTCTTTTACTCAATCATTATTAATCATTTTCTGACTTAATCACTAGCGAACGTTATTCATCATCATTTCCACGTGCCGCCGTTTTGTGAACTGAAAGGAACCGGGCTGGGGCCGTGGAGTCAACAATCCATCGAGTTATGTCATCATGACTTTTCTGAAACATGGAAAAGCTAAAAAATTACAGACAGCACCCACTCCAATTACGGGAAGAAATTACTTTCGGTAATTATTGCCTATAACAGTCGACATGCATAGCATTTTAATCAATAAATTTGATAATTCGAATAAAAGTTTCGTTCATCTGTAAAAACGGGATTTACCATTCATTTCTGCTTGAAAAAATATTATTTGGTATGGGATCATTCAAATTCTATCATAATAAGAAGTATTCATCTAAAAAGCTTAACTCCGTGCCTAGACAATAGAACTAATTAGAAATTTAGAATTTGAATTTTCGATAAAAAATATTTAAGAAAGTTCAACATTTTTCAACTGCACCTATATATAGTAGAGTACATTCAAAGATGTGAACAGGTTTTCAAAGATATTTTCATCAAAGTAAAAAACAATGAATGTTTATACCACTCAACAACTCGATCAAAATTGGTAAGATTGATTTTTCTCAAGTTTGCTTACATTGTATGTTCAAAAAATATAAATTTTGAAAATGCTCTTCTCATACTGCTTAAAATTTACTAAAAAATTTGAATTTTCTCCACTACATGGAGAAATGTCCAGAAATTGTGAACAATTTAATTGGAGAATTTTTTTAGGTGATTATCGAATTCAAACCACGGATGCGAAGTCGGAGTCGGTGTCGGAGTCCCGAAGTCCTATCATTTTTGCTGGACTACGGCTTACAACTAGACCCAAAATATAATACAAACAAATTATGTATCCTCGTACATATCTGTCTCTGTCTTGTTGTCAACTTTCTCAGTCAAGCAAAAGTACAGTCAAGACAGTAGTGCATGCAAAGCTTGTAATAGTTGAGGGAATGAACCGTGATAGTGGAAAAGGATTGTCTTTTCACTCGGCGATTTAATAGAGAAGACAAACCTTCATAGCCTCGATCACAGCTACGCAGAAAAGGTCACATCAGAGACAAAATGAAATACTAGTTTGTTCGAGAACATTACCTCTTACCTTCACGTTAATCGTGTGTGATGGCTCCTCCAAGCGCATATTAAAATCGAAAGTGTGCTCATATATTTTGAAGAAGGGTGAGGATTTTCCTGACTTATGGAGACTGGAGAAATACCGTGTGAAGCACACATCAACAAGATGGGAGGAGCCGAGTTGCATACATCCAACTTGAAGCGACATTTGATAAACTTTCATCGAAAATGATTGATAATTGATGCAAAAATGATCAGTAAAGACAGGTTCAGGTAAGCCTTTGATGTAGGTCACCAGTTTTTTAAAGAAAACTAGGCTGTATAAGTACTTGCCACCCAGAGTCAGAGTCGGAGTTCTATCAAAAGCCGGAGGCGGAGTCCTATCAAAGTGATAGGACTCCGCATCCCTGTTTCAAACCCACCGTGCTTGTACTCTATCTCTGATTCTCGCACACACTTGCAGACTTCATCATCTTTATGAAGTCTGCTCACATGCAACAAATTCAATCACACATTTCTTGTTCGAACAATTCATGCGGTGACATAACTTCTCTTTTTGGCGGAAAAATGACTGATTGCAGAATGTTTCAAAAAGGATTGCGTAAACAAAAACAAGAGTATATAAATCGGCCAGATCAATTGAAACAACCTGTACATGGTGCTGGCGAATAAAGCAGTTACCTGCAAAAAACCAAACTTCCAGTTCAATGCTGAGGAACAGTTCACGGCTGATGTCAGATGTCCATTAGCAAAAAAACATTTGCATAAACATTGAGGAAACAATATCTTCATATATATTTTGCGAGGCTTTACAGAGAATTTGCAGTGACAAATATCAATTTAGAAGAAGCATGAAAAAGGAGCAGACCTGCAAAGGAGCAGACACTTAACACTAGAAAGACCAAAAATTTTTTAACCATTAAGGATCGTTGGGTCAATTGACCCACAACAAAAAAAAATACATAATGTCGGTGAACAATTTTTATTGAAATATGTAATAACAAAAGCTGAAAGTGTTGAGATAAGAATTCTCTCTCATCTGACTGTCTAAGAGGAACTGCACGAATTGCACAGGGGAGAGGAACACTTGCCACAAACAAACTTGTGACAGGAGCAGCATGTTACCTTTGTCTTATTGGACTTGCACGTCTGACATCTCGTCCGTTCTTCAGATGATCCGCTCTGCAGGGCTTGAGAACGAAGTGTAGAAATATTGAAATGAGGTGGACGCTTTCGGGACGGTGCCTTGCTGCAGAACAACTTTCCGATGTGTAACAAAAATTCTCTGCGTGTTCTTGCACTTCTCATGTTCATTTCCTTCGCCAAGATCCACGAATTGAGGCATAAGATGTCCAAAAGGTTGAAGAAAACCGCAAGCGGCCATCGCCTTGATGCGCACTTTGTAGAATACAACCTCAACATTTGGTCGGAAATGTCAACGCCGTATTTCGTGTTGTTGTATTTCGTGATAATTTCCGGTTTTTTCTTTGGATGGTTCTCATCGACTTTCGCGGATCTGTGCTCAGTTGATAAAACCAGCACAGTTTTGGTTGTTTTGACTTTGTAAGCCGCAAGCATTTGGTTTTCAGACTTGAAGAATGCAGATGAGTGAACCGGAATATGCTTTGAAGCAAGGCACTGTGCAACTTCCCTTGGAATTTCACGTCTATTTTGTCGAATCGTTCCCAACAGAGTTATGTTCCTCTGAGAAAGATTTTTGGCCAAGGAGCTGGAGGTGAAAAAGTTATCAGTCGTCACTGAAATGCCACTGTTGGTGTAAGCCTTGGTCAAGTTCATGACAACTGATTCAGGAACAGAAACGCGTGGATCACGTTGTTCATCCTTCCCTGTGTAAGGAACCGCGTTCAAAACATACTTGCTATCAACATCGCAAATGAACCAAAATTTGATTCCAAACTTATCGGGTTTTGCGCTAATATATTGCAAGAAAGGGCACCGACACTTGCAGGGGAATAGCTGTTCATCGACAGTTGTGTGTTGTCCAGGAAAAAAAGCATCACCGCACCTTTTCATTGCTGATTCCCATAGCTCTTGAATTGCTGCAAACTTGTTGGCTTCTCTTCTTTCTGACCTGGTTGTTTTATCATCAAAGCGTATATAGCGTTTTATGTCCTTGAATCGATTTCTGCTCATTGTCTCCTTGAACACATTTATTCCAAATTCTTGACTCCAGAATGATGATAGCGGCTCGTTCTTCCCTTGTAGAACGCCTCTAATTATGCACAGTCCGAAGAAGGCGAACAAATCGTTTTCAGAAATTTCAAACTCATGATTTCCTTGTCGGTTTGCTTCAGCTCTAGTGAAGTCAAGGATTCGAAGAATGCTGTCATGACCAAGAAGTTCGATAAAAATATCTTCTTCGTTATCAACTCTGTTCAAAATGAAACGAGTTGCACCAGGTCTTTGTCGTATAATGTTTCGTGCCGGTGCTCTTCCTCTGTCAGTGACGCTTTCCAATATCCACCCGAGTCCAATGAGTTCCATCAGAGGATGTAAACTGCATTTCTCTCGCTTCAGCACTTCTTCTGACGCTTTCTCTTTCAATAGGGTCTTCACTTTCGTCAGTACTTTCCTCTTCATCGCTCACTGCAGGAGATGGATCGTAGGCAAGTCCATTTTCAGTTTCATCGTCACTTCCACTCTCGTCGGAATCCACATTAGCTATAAGCAGTTGCGCGATTTCAGCTGCCGTGCGCCGTGATCGTGCAGCCATCCTGACAGAAAATGAACATTGACACTTCCTCCGATAGCAGTGAACGCTACTCCACACTCCGTTCACGAAAATAGCCAATCAATAATGTCACCTTCAATATCATAGAGCAAGAAAGTATGGAGTGCTGACCCATTGTTCATTGACTGTAACAAAAAGCGCGTGCACGACCAGTGAATGAACGCCCAGGCGTGGCTTCGTTAGAGTGTAGGCGCATTGTTCATTGACTGTAACAAAAAGCGCGTGCACGACCAGTGAATGAACGCCCAGGCGTGGCTTCGTTAGAGTGTAGGCGCATTGTTCATTGACTGTAACAAAAAGCGCGTGCACGACCAGTGAATGAACGCCCAGGCGTGGCTTCGTTAGAGTGTAGGCGCATTGTTCATTGACTGTAACAAAAAGCGCATGCACGACCAGTGAATGAACGCCCAGGCATGGCTTCGTTAGAGTGTAGGAATGAAGTGGGTCAATTGACCCAACGGTCTTTCATGCATAATTGGTAATAGAAATCGAAACTAACAAATCCGTGAAATTTATTTTATGCTTATATTCAACACATTACAGTTTTAGGAAAAGTCGAGGGAGATAAGTCAACTACTGCAAATTTTTAGAGGTGTACGGATTCAAATATTATCATTTCTGGGTCAATTGACCCAACGGTCTTTCTAGTGTTAAACAATCGGTAAAAACCAAAATTACTGCTGATTCTGGAGAGGAAGTTGTAGTTACCTGTTCTAAGTTTTAAGATAGTTCTTGTTACATTATTTTCTGTGGATACATTCAAATCAGGGATCTGGGGGTTGTTAGGACTTCGACTTCGACTCCGAGTGGCAAGTATATAACGCTTAGTTTTTTGAAAAAACTGGCAACCTGCATCGTAAATCATTATAGGCTTACCTGAATCTATCTTTAGCGACCATTCCTGTATCAATTATCAATCATTTTCGATGAAAGTTTGTCAAATGTCGCTTTCAGTTGAGTGCATGCGGATCGGCTCCTCCCATCTTGTTGATGTGTGCTTCACACGGTTTTTCTCCAGTCTCTAACAGGCAGGAAAATCCCCATCCTTCTCCAAAATACATGAGTGCACTTTCGACTTTAATATGCGCTTTGGAGGAGAGATCACACACGATTAACGTGAGGGTAAGAAACAAAGTAGTATTTCACTTTGTCTCTAATGTGACCTTTGGTGCGCAGGTGTGATCGAAGTTAGGAAGGCTTGTCTTCTCTACTAAATCACCGAGTGAAAAGACAATCCTCTTTTCACTATCACGGTTCATTCCCTCAATGATTACAAGCTTTGCGTGCAGCAGTGTCTGTACTTTTGTTTGACGGAGAAAGTTGACATCAACACAGTGAGAGCTATGCACGAGGATAAATAAATTGTTTGTATCATATTTCGGGTCTAGTTGTAAGCCGGAGTCCGGAGTTCTATTATTTGACACCGACTACGCATCCCTGATTCAAATAATATTTTGTTTCACAGTTAAAGTGACAAATTTGTATATAATCAAGTCCATTCATGCTATTTTTAGCACTGTAAATCCACTGTTCTCTAAAGTATTCTATCAATCGTGTATATGTTAGTTTTGATAGATTTCAGTTTTTCATCAATACTTTGATTATCCCATAAGTCTTCGAAATATGCCTATTTTATTTAGTAATTTTCTATTATTATAGTACCAAGTATTTTTAAATTTCTTTCGTCAACATCCTTGTACACATATCCTTTGCTGTATAGCTTTTCAGCTAATGATATTTTTTACAGTGCACGATTCTCACCCAATAATGTAAGGCTGCCTTATAAAAGTGATACTCAATTGGTTTTAAACCAAATTTAACAATTATACTATGCTGCTGCTGTGACTTTCGGATGACAATCTTCTATAGAATTGCACTTCCAGATTATTCAATTCTTTCAAATTAAAATGATGACAGAATTCGGAACAGTACTTCAATTGGGAAAGAGTTAAGGTTTCAAACTTATCTTTTAGTAAAGTTTTATTGACATCTGCAAATTCCTTTAGAGTTTTGCTTGTTAAGTATGATTACTTTTTACCCTTATTTTCTAATTCTTGAATATGCCTTTTACTATTTGAAGATATCCACATACCTAGGTACTTGTATTCGTCAACAGCACTGATAATGCTCATGGGATTACGTATTTTTATGTTTTGGTTTTGATTTCAGTATCAATTTGGAGTCAAAACTGGCATACAGAAAAAAGCTAGCCCACCTTGAAAACAGTCATTTTTGGCATTTTTTGAAAAAACACGTTTTTTGAACGCCTGGTGTAGCTCTCTGTATTCTGGTAACCACTCAAGATCACAGATGTGAAACACACTGATATACAGCAACACAATTGTTTTGGCTATTACAAGAATACAGAAAGTTGTGAGACTAGTTTAAATTGTTTTTTTTTAAACATCTTCTATTCTCGACCTGGATAACGATATTGTTCCGACTATTCCTAATCCTTACGACAATGCTATAAACGTAGATGAAAACATTCATCCGCATGATGAATCCAATAGTCACCAGTCAATTGCTCAACAAACATCTCAGAAAAAGATGACAACAAAGAAGGATGACATGCTTCTGTTGGAATACAACAATCGGATGGAAGTTCTTGAAGTTCAAAGGCAGACTTATTTGAAACAGCAATTGGCATTCGACACAATGCGAGAGGCAGCAGAGGTATAGAAGGAGTACTACAAACAGTGGATTACTAGATCCGGATATCATGAAGCGGGACCGCATTCTACACCTCAGTGGTATCAGTGCTAAGTGACATTTTCGTGTTTGTTTTTTCATGTAGACTAAAACTGCATTTACTACAATTTTTGTTATTACATGCAGATGTCTCGGCATACATTATGAATAATAAATTTGTTAACAATTACAAACTCTTCGCTTTACTGGACGAACATTTATACAAACATTTATCGTCGCGTATTTTCGATGTAATGAATTTGTTAAAAACATTCATAAATATTGTAAGAAATGATATTTAACTAAGGATCAATCAACTATTAGCTGATTAGCTAATAATCAATCACAAATTCATGATTTTATCTCTTTGCCCTCACATATATTATCTCGATTACATCCACATTTATCCTCGTATTTTGTCAGGATAATATTTTCAGCTCTACTCAATGTAAATTTCATGTAGATGACTTACATACTATTATATTGTATTCATTAGAAAAGTTGTATATAGCCGGCCGCTTGAGCAAGTATGAAAAATCCAAATTAATATTTCATTTTTCATTTTCATCTTCCTATATGTCTACTACTTTACCTGGTATACGATTTCAAAATTATTGTACATAAAAGCGAATTATATAAGTTAGTTTTCATTCGTTCCATGAAAGCTCACTTCAGTGGGAGAAAAATTGGCTAATGAGAGTTGCTCTATAAGCGGAACCACGAGCTGAATTTTCAGATTCAATAACATTTTGGTTGAAATTTTGCAGATTACAAGGAATTTCATCTTCGAATGTTACACCTTTGAGAACACACAAGTTATGAAGTACTGCACATGCTACCACTACAACATTTGCAGTTTCATATTTCAGACGAATTCGTGAGTCTGGACCGAGCACTGAAAAGCGTGCTTTCAGGACACCGAAGGTTCTTTCAACGCATCCGCGGGCACGAATGAAGTGAAAATTGTAATCTTTTTCAGCTTGTGCTCTTGGAAATCGCACTGGGGTCAACAGTACTTACGAACATGCGTAAACTTGATCACCAATAATCATCGATCCTTGTAGGTCACCACTCTCTATTCGCTGTTTCACTGCAGACGTATTGTAAATCCTTGAGTCATGAGCCGATCCTGGATGACCGGCAACTATATCTTGAACAATATAGTCATTAGTCACTATCACTTGAACATTAAATGATGGATATCCCTTTCTATTGAAAAAAGTCGTACTGTGTCCACTCGGATTTTTTATGCGAATGTGAGTACAATCAAGAGCACCAATAATCGACGGCATTCTCATCTTCTCACGGAATCCTCTGTAAACATTCATTTTGCCGGCTTGGCTTTGCGGGAATAAAATGTAAGTACTCGAGAAAGAAGAGTAGTAAGTAAAACTCCACCACTGGACCGCGCAAAATGGCCGCCGTCGCTGACGTCCCCCCTGTCAGCCGAGTCGGTCGTGGTGAGCCGCCGTATTGCTTCGAGTCTGACGTCCCCCCCCCTCCTGTCAGTCGAGTCGGTCGTGGTGTGCCGCCGTGTTGCTTCGAGTCTGACGCCCCCCCCCTCTGGCCGGCCGTCGTAGCGCGAGGTGGTGTGTGATGCGCTCTCCAGGTTGGCGTGGTGTGCCGGCCAGGTTGGGAGGGTAGACTGTCGTAGCTCACCTGAAAAAATCCTAAGTGTCAGAGTGGCTTTGTATGGGTAAAATTTTGAAAATTTTCCAAAGTGTGGCATTTCGACCTGGGACCTTTACCAAAACATTTTTCATCAAATTTCGCCGACCCCCCCCCCCCCGACAGCAATCCTCTAACTTTGGTTCTAGTGGACGGATTTTGTCTTACAGCTACTCGTTTGAAAGAGGAGAAAAAACTGCTCGGTGACATTTTTTGTTGCGAGTCAATCAGACCAGCCGTTCAAAAGTTAGAGCTGTTACAAGATTTTAGGTTGGAGCTCACCTGAAAAAATCCTAAGTGTCAGAGTGACTTTGTATGGACAAAATTTTGAAAATTTTCCAAAGTGTGGCATTTCGACCTGGGACCCTGACCAAAGTTTGTTTCATCAAATTTCACGGACCCCCCCCCCCCGACAGCGATCTTCCAACTTTGGTTCTACAGATCGTAGAAAGTCGTGCAATAGCTCGTTTGAAAGCTAAGAGTGAGACAAATTCAGTGAAAGAAACGGCTTGTTCATTTCTGTCTTCGTTTAGATGTGAGACGCCATTTAAGATTTTGGGAGATTGACGAAAAAGAGTTTCCCAAGAAAAAGAATTTCCCAAGAAACAGCTCCAGCGGGCGAATGAAGGCTCGGATTGGTAAACGGAGGCCAGATTTGGAATCAGCTTGATGTTGTTGTCCAATGAGGATCGTCATCCAATGAGAATCAAGCATTTCTATATAAATAGCGAGCCCTCCACAGTGAGAATCATTCCATCGTTGAATCGCACGAGTGACGGACGCACATTTTCTCTCTCTCTCTAGTTCCCTATTCTATTATCCAACTAAAATGGTAAGTCGCTACTTCCCTCCCTCTCCTCCCTTGAACGTAAACTTGATACAATCTTTTTCATTTTCAGGCATCTACTCCATCTGCTGCACTAGTAGGACAAAATGGCGGTCAAACGTTACAAGGTTCGCTACGATCAGATCATCTACAACTGAGGCCAGTGGAAGAAACAACCAAGGTACATAATCCTACACCGCTACAGCGTAAATTTAAACAAGTCTTGCGTTATGACGATCATGGCGTAGTACTCCAAACGGGAATGCTCCCTTCCACGGATGTCAAGATAATGCACAATCAGTATGGGGACTACATACTCATCCCCGTGTGTCCGTACATTCGCCGCCAACTTGATATTATTGAGGACTTCGTGACATTAAATATGGACATTCCTACTCCTCTTGCTCAAGAGTGGAAGGCGAGAGATGACAAGGATACTCCCTATAGAAAGATTTGGGATGGTAATCAAATTTGCCTACCAGTTTCACATTGGTGTACTTACTATAAGAAGGAGGGAGATCATTCAATATCCATCAGATGTGATGAGCTCGGAGAAGGTACTTTGGATATCCTTTTCAAAGTGAATGGGCTATATTATGGTCGACACAAGGATAATAAAATAGCCTCTCTCTCCATGCATATGGAATCCATCCTATATATTCCAAAACCACCCAATGTGGACGACATAATTGATCAAATCCTTAACAGCAGTGGTACGAAGCGCAAGTCGGAGAAGAATGCTGCCTCAAAACGCAAATCAAAGAAGGAGAATTACTAGTCCTTTCCTAACTCTACCCTATGACAATTCGCTTATGTGCTTTGAGTGTCGTAGACGTGGTCTTATTAGATACATTTTACTTTTTCGTTGCCATCATATCATTTGTGTATTTTGTCGTGAAAAGCATCGATGTAATTCTTCATTTTGTAATATGTTATAGAACGTTTCCTTAGATGTGTACATTTCCGTTTTAGGCTTCTATCATCATTTTTATGGATTGTGAGGGTGAACCTGTACAGGAGCTTAGTGCTATTGCTATGAACAATTGGACATATCAGATTGTTAGTGTCTATCATCAACATGCCAACTGCGATCCCAATGTTGATCAATGGGCGAGAAAACACATTCATGGACTTAATCTGAAATATTTGCAAGACTATGCCTTTTCTTGTAACAGTGCTCTTCTTATTGACTTTCAACGATGGTTAGCTGCTTTCAATGTTATACGCTTCTTTTGTAATAATCCTGGTAAGGAGAGGAAAGTATTTCCCAATCTAATCATTGATGACATTTTGCTCCCACCTTGGGATAGTAGAGTGAATCAACATTATCATGAAGTCACGAAACGTTTTAGGGATTTGTGTGTTCCTATTTTGTCTGTTCGTTGTAGTAGCTACGTTCATAACCAATGCTTCTTTCCTCCTTACCTCAACACTGCCAAAGTCCTGTATGGTTATCATTGCTCGCTGTATGATAGTTACCAGCTGTATCCATTTTATCTCTTTCAAACCATTGATTCATAATGCATGCTTGTTACAGTTATTCAATAAATGTTACTATGAGAAGAGTTGTTGTTTTCATGCAATGGATGGGTTAGATAAAAGGCGATCATGTCTTTCTCAAACGACTGCGGAACATTACATTTTCATAGGCAAAGTTTAAAAGGAGCTGTTCAAGATTATGTGATAAATTTTCATAAAGATGAGACCGACATCGAAGCAGTGGTCGATGATGCTAGCACTCTATTTCTAGAGTTAATGAATACATTCTCTGATAGCATTATCATGGCGCGATTAGTTGCGAAAATTAAGTTTAGTCATTTTGGAAAGGAAGAGGTGGAAAGTCGCTCTTTCCATTTTGCTTCTTATTCAATGGAAGTGGTAGATCACCCCGAAGAATTTTTTAAAAGACATATGATAAAAATTGCTGAACGTCTTAACGCATTTAACCATCATGGTAGCAGTCTAGTGATTGAAGCGATTTCAGATATTCACATTCAACTTTTCATAAAGAAAAATTGAAAATGCGGTGGTACTTGATTGTAGCACAACTGGTTTTCGAGCTATGTCTGCTCACTCTCGAAGTATATTCCTTCTGTACATGTGTCTATTATTTAGAAAAGGCTAGCAAATTCATATCTTCAAAAAGACTTGCTATAGACATCAGTAACGGTGAAACTATGTGTTGTGATGTATGTAAGCGAAAGGATGGAAATGAAAAGCGCATCTTCAAGAGATGTAAGCATGCCTTTTGTCAACGCTGTTTCATACGTAATTGCATTCAACTTTGCAAATGTAACCACTGTGATATTGCTCATTTCGAGTGTCACTTATCTCGCAATAGTTAGTACCTATGCAAATGTGGTAAAGATAGGTTTTAGCAAAGACTAACACGGAAAATGGCGAAACGTAAAATGACGAAACGTAGAAGTCAAAAGTCTTCAAAGTTTTCTTCAGCCATTCAAGCTCTCCGACGAATGAAAGCAAATCAGCGATACAATGCTATACGACATGCTAACGATAAATTCCTTCGTGAAGTTATTTCTCATGTGAGAAAGTTGAGGACGAAGAAATTAGCACCAAAACAACGAAAGTTACTTAATCGATATGCTACAAAATTGCGTTTCATCTCCAATCCTAAAGTCACCCTTCAAAGAAAGAGGAAAACTCTAACACAAAAGGGTGGTTTCCTTTCAGCAATACTTCCGATGTTAGCTCCTGTCGTGGGTAACCTATTGGGTAATATCTTTGGCTCTAGACGTTAATTATGCAAATGTTGAATCTCAAAGTATTAAAATGGATTTCAGACTTCAATGCGATAAAGTTCTGACTGTATCAGGTCCATCTCATGCAGGTAAAACTGTTTTCACGCTGAATTTATTGGATAAAAGAAGGGAGCTGTTTAAGGAACCTATCAATCCAGTGATTTGGTGTTATGATTCATGCAAAGTTGTAACTAACAATGTTTAGGGTTTGAGGTATGAATCCAACTGCCTCAGTTTATTCACGACCCTCCTATGTAAGTGGTGGAGGACAAATTTACATCGGCGCTCGCCGCCAACGTGGAGGTAGCATACTTGGTGCACTGAAATCTGTTGTAGCACCTCTCATATCCAATGTCGGAAGATCTTTAAAACGAAATGTTTTAAGTAATGCCGTTGGCTTTGCTGGTGATGTTGCTAGTGATCTTTCCAGAGGTAGAAGTTTTAAGAGCAGTTTGTTGAATCGTGGGAAGGAACGCGGTTTAAAAACATTGAAGCAGACCTCTGCTGGTGTTACTCAAGGAAAGAAATCGCCTAAACTAATGAATAAAGGAAGAAGGAAACATCGCGGAGCTGGTAAGGTGCGATCTTCAGTCAAAAGGCATTCACGCAAACGTCACAGAGGCTCTAATCATTCATCAGGCGCTAAACGACGACGCTGCTATAACTTCTAATCATGGACTGTAAAACTTCAGGTTTTTGTTTGTTTGATCAACAAGCCATACAGGCAGATATTCTTAGTTCAAGTATTGTAGATTATCATCCTCGAACAGCTGAGAATGCTGGCCCCATTGAATTTGTTATTCCTGGTGGTAGTGATGACTACATAGATTTGAGTTATGCGATGGTTAATTTGCGGTTTAGAATTCAGCAAGCAGATGGAACTGCTATTGACGATACACATAAAGTTGGACTGAACAATTTACCAATGACTACATTACTTCGCGATGTTTCTCTAACGATTGGAGAGCAGCAGGTGGAAGGTGGTCAAAGCGATTATCCCTATAAATCATATTTCAATCATGTATCACAGTTTCATCCAGCAGCACAAAAAAGTCATATGGAAGCCATGGGATGGTACAGAGATGAAGCAGGAAAATTTGATGTTGAAACAAACAGTGGCTTTGTAAAGAGATCTGCTATGATTGAAGATAGTAAAGTATGTCAGCTGTATGGTCCGCTGAATTTAGACTTCTTTAGACAGTCAAAGTTTTTACTCTGTAATACCAGCATGCGACTCAAGCTGACATTGAATAAGCCTGAATTTGCGCTGAATGCATTTGCTAAAGTTGACAATTTTAGAATTCATGTGGAAGATATTGCACTTTAGTTTCGTCGAGTAGTACCGAATCCAAGTGTCATTAGAGGACATGCTGAAGGTCTTAACCGCCAAAATGCTATTTACCCCGTTCAGCATACAAAGCTTCTCACCTTTACAATTCCGAAAGATCAAAAGAGTTTCATGAAAGATGGCCTCTTTCCATCGGAAACTACCGAAGCTACTCATGGTGGCAATGGTTGAAAATGATTCATTTAATGGTAATATAAAGAAGAATCCTTTCAATTTTAAACACAATCAGTTAAGTGAAATTGCTTTACGTGTAAATGGTGTGAGTCATCCTGGTCCACCCTACAAACCAGATTTTGCTGCGGATCAATTTATGCGCAGTTATGTTGATTTTATGGAAATCTTTGGCTTTTACAATACGGATGACACCAACGGACTCACTATGAAAGAGTTTAAGAGTGGATATACTATTTATGCATTTGATTTGACTGCTGACAGCGATATTAGTGCACCCTATCGTCAAGCAAACGTGCCTCATAATATTCGTTTGGATTTGACGTTCAAAAGAACACTACCTGAGACGATCAATGTATTAATTTATGCAGTCTTCGATTCAAATATTGAAATTACAAAGTATCGTGACGTGATTCTTCAGTATAATCGTTAATGAGTTGGTTGACTGCTGACGATATTAAGACTAAAATGCGGTGTAATGCAGACGAAGCGACGTTGAAAGCTTTCGATAATGTCTATTCACTCGATACCTTACCACCTGCAGTAAATCACTATCCCATCTTTATTGTGCTAAACACTCATTCGCAGAATTTAGGCGGTGAGCATTGGAAAGCGATCTTTATTGGAGAAGACCGACGTGGTGAACTAATTGACTCTCTTGCTCAACCTCCAAATATACCAACACAGCAGTGGTTGAGAAAACATACGCGTCAATATCAGCGAAATGAACGCATACTACAACATCCACTTTCATCAACGTGTGGTGCTTTTGTACTGTACTTCATCTTAAAACGTTTACATGTATCTCGATTTGTATCTGTTATTCAAAACTTTTCATGTAATCCATCCTCTAATGAAAAAATGATTTGTAAGTTCTATCATGATTTGAAATAAAAACATCATGTTGGAAAAATTGTTTTTTATTTTACAATCCGCTGGGTACGTACATACTCGATGAGATAGTCTAGGATCACATTTGCTTGTACATGAGATTTTAGTCCAGTAATGATCACTTTACTATTATGAAAGATTGCCACATGCACAGGTAACCAACAACTAATGAGAGCTGCAGGAAAAAGTTCGGGTTCATAACACAAATTGTAACTGCTGGTACGAATCTTCAAAAATTATACACTGTCACTCAATTGAGTAGAGATCACCATATTGTCAACAGTCAGATTCGACATCACACACCTCTTCCTCTTCCATATCCGACGTAGTAGTCTTTGTAGCTCTAAGCGCATTGACTGCGCCGATGAATGAGAAAGGGCGCCGAGAATCTGTACAGTCCCATTTGGGAAGAGTTGAAGATTCCGTGAATTTTTCATCTTCACCACTAACATTTGAGGTCAGCCCGGGTAATACTTGCTGTTTGGAAGGTGTTGGTGTAATGTTGTGAGATCGATTTTGGTGTAGAGTCTGAAGCGACGGAGAATGTTGACGATGGTGTAGCGATGGCGCTTCATGATGAAAGAATGAGTAAATTGAGCGATGTACCTTCCTTTTATACTTCTCCCAACTACCTTGATGAAATGTGAAGTTAGTATGAAGTTGGGAATGATAGAGTTGAATTCGCCGATTGTTGACGCGCAACCAGATGCGATTTCCAATACGTGAATGTCTTTTCATATAGAAGTATTTCAAATCCTTTATGATATGAGGTAGAGATTGAAAATGACGATAAGATAAAGCAAACTCTCTTCTCACATGTCCAGTTGAATCTTTGAAATAGACGTTTCGATCATGATCCGTTTCAATACGTTGTAGGGAATCTAATTTCCAACTCATGGTGCGTGGTAGTCATGTCTGATTAATATTTGCATAGTAGGGCGATGAACTCACGACGAATAAATGTCATGATGGAGCGATGTATGTATCTTCTATACTTCTCCCAATTGTATTTGCGAAATGAGAAACAGTTTGCGGAATGAGAATGGCAGATTTGAATTTCATTTCTGTAATGTTGAGGCCAAACTTTATCACCCAAGGAGATGAATCTTAATGTTTCAAAATATTCCAAATCCCTCATGATATCATTGAGGTTGACAAATTGTCGCCATGTTAATGTAATACCTCTTGATGTATGACCATGAGAATTTTTGAAATGTACGCTTCCATCACGATCAACTCTGATATATTGTAGAGAATCCAAAATCCAAGTCTTCATGATGATATGCAAAGTCACAGATCAGCAATATAGAAATGTCGTTTTATCATATTTTGCTTAGCAATGCGGCCGCAAATAGATTTGCTAGTAATCGAGCCGCACTCTTTTCTACTCCCATTGATCATGCACAACAGCTAAATGGAAATTGGGAAGTGGGTGTCACTCAACTTGTTTATAGCAACTGTGTCTATACTTTTGATCATGAGGTGATGACTATTAATATGAGACGTACAGCTGCTTACGAATGTGAAAAGGGCTGCCGAGTATACATTCCACAGTGGCCAAAGAAAGATCTCTTATCATGTAAAAAGTTTATATATGATTTCCTGAATAAAGCGTGTAAACATATTGTCCAATTTACTCCGCACAATGATGATCATAATTATGTACATCATGTAGTTGAGAAAGATTGGATTGTTGGTTTAAGTCCAAGTTTAAGAAATGATTTAGGTTACCTCGCTAGCGCCTTAACAAGATATGAGAATTTTAACGTTAATTACCACATAAGTGGTTATAAACAGTTAATATATCGAAAGGAAGCTTATTATGTAGATCTTATTCAAAGAAATGAGAAGACGTTGGTGAAGAAGATTGTGATTAAGCCAAGAAAGACAAACATGACTCCTGAAACATTATTGAAGAAATTTAATTATCTCCTTCGAGTTGATGGTAAACAAGTGCCAACATTGACTTATATCAAATCATCTAATCATATTGCAATAAGTAAATTAAATGATGATAATCTAGTATTAGTTTGTTCAAAAGATTTTCATCAGTTCTTACGACATCATTCTGCAGCTGTTCATGGAAAATTCGATATGCTACATTTACCATGTGAAAGGTCAAATCAATTTGATACATAATGGACCGTATCTTTATACAGAAAGTGTGTAGAGCCTCTAGGTGGTATCTTACATGAAACAAGAGTGTTGATGCCTCGCATTATTACTTCAGTTAAATTGGTTGTAGATTATTTAAATGAATTGATTAATGAGCAACATATTTCATTTTCTGAAAAAGAAGGTACCTTGTCTCTCACTATAAGTGGAAAAGGTATTGAACTAATTATGGATAAAACTCTAATGGACATTTTGGGTTTTGATCAAAATATCTTTAAAAGTGGTACTGTTACCAAAGCTAGTGCAGACATGTCGCTATCGCGTCGTATTAACTATTTTCAGATATATTCCAATATTGGTGAAGATGTACGTGTGGGAGATGTTGAAGCTCCATTGCTAGCAATGATACCATACCAGCCAAAAAGCTGCAGTATTTTATCTGAGCATACTTTCAAGAAAGTGCATTATACAAAGCTGAAATCAAACTACATCCCACAAATTGATATTGCAATTTATGACGATGCTGGTGCGTTGATTCCTTTTCATAAAGATGCTGTGACAAGTATCACACTCCATTTCCGAATGAAGAGTTAATGCAAAAGTATGCTAATATATTTTTTCCAATGTGAATAATATGGAAAGTGAAAATAAGGACTCGTTTCTAATCTACTTACCCAGTAATGCTTCTATGAATGAATTTCCCAAAAATAAACCATCAGACTATCGAGTAGAATTAAATCGCCCACTACATTTAGAAGGTGAATGGGAGGTTGGTGTTTCTAGTATTTGTTATGATAGCAATATTCAGAATGTGAATGATTTGGAAGAAATGATATTGACTCCTCGCACCCATGATGGAGTAACGATGAATAATGCATTCCAGTTCCCATACAATTTAACATCAGATGGAAAGTGGAACTATGAATGGATTCAGATAAAATCAGATTATTATGAACCATTTGGGAATGAGAAAATTATTAAGGCGTTCAATAGTGGTAATACTTCCATCATGAAGAATAAAAATCAGAAAGCTTATGACTTTACTATCTATCATTGGAGTGGGAGACAGTTCCTTCGCTTTCATTCTTTTACTAAAGGTCTTACACTGAGGTTGGATAATGAATTATATCCACATCTCGGTTTTGGTCATGGACTACATCTAACGTCAATTGCTACTGCAAATGTTAAAAAGTTTATTCAAATCAAATTTCATTATAAATTTGAAATATTTGATGAAGATGTTGTAGAATGTGAAGAACGCATCATTTTGAAAAAGCGTGGTGTTCAACCTTTATCACTTATTGAGTCAGTAAAACGATGGAATGAGACTGTGGGTAAAAAGTATGGAGAGAAAATTATGGCGGACAAAAATAAGTTGGTTATTCAGAAATATAATGACAAACTTACAGTTTATTTCTCTCCAACCTTGCGTCATTTTGTAAGACATTATACACCTATTATTGGAAGCGGTGTGGTGTATGCTTCTCATGAATATCACACTAAAGCTGATTCAGTTAATGATGAATGGTGGGTGGACATCTATGGTGATCGCATCAAGAAAATTTACCAGTCTTATGAAGAATCTAAAGTTGCTATCAATATAATGCCGCGTCTATATCATACAGTTGAAAGCTTCATTCATGTAGTAAATCCTTATATACAACAGAAGCTGAAGCATGTGATGAAAAGTAAATATGATGTAAAGACACACCACATTTCGTTTTCAATTGAAAATCAACGCGTTGTTCTGAAACTGGGTGATGACATTCAATGTCAATTGAGTAAAAATTTGAAAAAAATTCTTTGGTTTTTCAATGCTACAAACTGTGTTTACTGCTGCGCATACGATTGGTATAGAAACACCAATGACACTTGATAAACATGAACAGCTCCTTTACATTCAAAGTGATTTGATTCTACCTATTTCTGTTGGTGAGAAAAAAGAATACATTTTACGTGATTTCATTCATGATAAAGACGCTTCATATGGAATAGTCGAGAAGATGTTTGAATCTATTTTCTATCATCCCGTCGTCAAACAAACTATACCCTCTATTACTATCAAAATTACCAATGGTTTACAAGAGTGCATCCATGTGAAAGATACTAAATCCCTCGTAACTTTAGTGTTTCGGAAAACAAAGTGAAGTCATTGTGATATGTTTATTGAAATAAAAATATGTGTATGAAAAAGTCCTTTCACAGATATAGGGGGAATGAGCTGACTGTAGGCATATATTCACAAGGAAGAAACGATCTCATGCGATACATAAAACAACCATGTATATCTACAAAAACCAACATCAAAATACTGAGTTAAAGTTGATTATGTCAATACATCTCCTGAATGTGGTAGCGTGAGTTTTATTCTTTTGGGTGGAGGTATGTTTGTGTCAGGATGTCCATGTGGAAGAGATGTGTTATGTCCTATCCAACACCTCTTATCTTCCCATGCTGAAAGCGCTCGTTTCTTGAACGTGTGCGTTTTCACAGTATGAACTTGAGATTTTAAGATTGTCATATTGACAAACGTTATAGTTTTATTTTTATAGGCCTTCTTATAGGACGATGTTTCATTTTGTGAACAATGGATTTTGATATACCTTTAGCACGCTTAATACTATCTGCACATTCTTTTAATTTCATGGAATACATTTTAGGACGGAGGAGAATCATTTCATCTATTTCCTTTCCTGCTGTTTCATCCTTAAAACAACCAAGTTTGGCTTTATTCTGTATGGAATAGAGTGGATGAGTGGGATTGTAGTTAGATGTGTCGAAATATTTTTCTAATGACTTACCTACTCCATTAAAATTTAAATCTTTTTGAGTGCTAATTCCTAAAAAGAAACTATCTGTATCACCACCCAGCAAGCGAACCTCTTTTACGAGAGGGCATGGTTTTAATATTTTGTAGAAGAGTTGATACATTTCAAGCTTGGAATAATCTAAAACGGCTTGCCCAATATAGATGGGTTTGCACAACTCAACTTCAGATTTTATCATTTTAACACCTACAAGATCCTCATCGATGATGTCTCTATCAATGAAAAGAGGTGATGAGGTCAATTTGTGATATTTTTGTTCATCAACGACTAGTTTGTAGTTCATACGTTTTCTAACATCCTCCATGGTCTTTCCGAAAAGACTGTTATTCTTATACTTATAAAAATCCTTTTCAAAATTATTTTGGGCGAGTGCACGTCTTTGACTGTTACTATCTATGTAGGGTTTGAGGAAGGCTTTCTGTCTAAATTCGATAATGCGGTGAACTGACTTTAGAAGCATGCCCATTTCTAAATGGAATTTTAGTATGCAGAAGTGCACGAGATAATTTTTCCTATCATATTGGGTGAGCAAAAGTTTGCGGCATGGTTTGTACCTTGGCTGTCCACACTCTGTTAAGTTATTATGAAATTGTGACATGAATGGTGAAAACATATCTCAGTCATTTCACCAGATTCTGGTGCGAGTGGGAAATCAGCAGTTTTATTTTTAATACTATTTGAATAAATCAAATCCACTTCAAAATAATATCCCCAATCACCTTCATCTGGAATCTTCAGAATGTTTGAAGGGTTGGAGTAATACGCAAGCTCATCTTGATTTAACCAACTAAACTCGGAATGAGGTAGTGGTTTAGACAGTGAACTGCCATATAAATTATTTTGGTCATAGTCCTTTAGGTGGATATGATCATCACCTACTGTTTTAGATTTTATGTGATGTTTATTCACAAATGTGAAACCACCGCGTATTCCGCGCTCAAATATGTTATACAACTCGGGGTCTTGTAAGAGATGGATGGTCTCACCAGTCATTTTAAAGGCTGATTTAAAGGACATGGCTGGTAGACTGACAAAGTGGACAGGATCTAATTTGTCTTCTTCTAATGCCACTCGTCGAAATTCTTGAAAGACATCAGCCAGCAAAATGACATCTAATTCTAAGTAAGCGATCATATAATCGCCAAACGTTTTACAATCAAATTTTAACCATGCCTCTTGAGCATGTTCATAGTCCTCTACTGGACAATCTTGACCCGTCAAATCGTTTTGGAATTTGTCAATGGAAGGAAGGGTTGTTTCACTTAGTTTAGACATTGAGCTAAAATACGAATAAGGAAAGACTCCTTTGCGAGTGATTATTTCATCCGTTAAGTTTGGATAGTGTTTCTTCAAAGTTTGACTATGGGGAAGAAACTTGAGATTACGAACGAGAGAAGCCAGTGACGCTGACATGAATTGGAATGAATCTAAAAATTTTATTTCGAAGAAGACTGTCTTATTTTCTTTAGTTTTATCTAGTGGTACTTTTGCTGTCATTGCCATGAATTTTTCTCTCGTTTGCGCTATAACATTAAACTGCCACGATTTCATCTGGCTCAACCCTCCTTTTATGAGCATATGACTGTCATAGCCCTTAAAGTTATGAAAAATGACGGGTAGTGCACGACGTCTCAACCTAAGTGAAAAGTTACATTTGGAGCAGAGTGCGTTTCTAAATTTACCAGTGATGTGATGATGATCACGCACTTTCTTAATTTTATCGTCATCAAACGTTTTATGACATTTAGGGCACGATGTGCAACTTTCAAATTTTTGTTTGTCTTCATCTGACATATGTAGTGACTTACGCTGCAATTGGGAATCATATGATTGTTGAAATTTGGCAGCTCTATCGAGAAATTCTATCATAATTCTATCATAAGAAGTTGAACGTGAATTATAGCGGGCACCCTTCAACCCCTTCTCCCACACGTGAACTACAATTTTAATCTTATTATGTTTTTCGAACGTTTCTACATCTTTGATTTTCATGTTGTTACTATCACAACCTTCAAAGACTAGTTCATCCTCCCACTGTCTATAGCTATAGGTGCGATCTCGATGCGCGTTGATATCATTATAGTGAAGGATGGATAGGACTGCGTATTTGAAACACTGCGATTTACAATCGACATTGATGGCAGCTTTCTTATTATACAACGTTTTTGGTAGTTTAAATGTGCCTCGAGCTGCATGACTTTCTAATAGGGAAATTTTGAATATGGCTGAGTCCACACCATCAAAAATGAGAGCGCTGTCGCGTTGATTGAATTTATCTACATTTGATTTTAAACATTGAATGTGAAAATTTAGCCAAGACTCTCAGTCTACAACTTCGGTTGCGGAAGAGGAAGGAACATGAAACTGTATTCTCTCCGTCACTTGACCCGTTTGAAAATCTATTTTAATATATTTTAGTTTAAGGTAGATGAGCGCCTTCATTCTAAAATTGTCTAAATTGTTGATGAGCGCTTCGATAATGTTAGAATTTTGAAGGAGCCACTCAGGAAAATCTACTATTTGAGTATTGGACTCCATGCAGTAGTCGCGTACTAAATTATTATGTGAAACATTAATGAGGGAGATGGTAGAGGTACCGTTGGTGTAGTGATCATTTGCATGCGTGTGTTGAAGTCTGTGCGAAGATTGCTGAAAGTGACTATCAAAAGAAAGAGGGCACAAATCGCAAGGAAAGGAGATGTCATCGTCAGAATCAACTTCACCTCCGGAGATTGACGCCGCTTTGCGTTGACACACACGTTGTTTGATGTGTCGAAGGAGACTGTGCTTCCTTGTAAACATATGTCCGCAGTCGGCACATTCCCACTCGTTGCCTTGTCGCGAGAGTCCTGAGCTGGAACTCACATCACCTGAAAGAGAAATCATTCTATCATCTCTGTTCAAGTCTCAGTGTATTGTTACAACCTACCTTGACTCAACAACTCTAAACTTTCCTCGAGAAGGGAGGGCGTTGGTGATGAAGTTGATGCCTGAAATTGAGGAAGATGCTATTAGCCGCACGTTTGAGGGAGATGAGTGAAGAAATTTTCAACTTACCATTTCAACGAAATCAAGTTTAAGGTTGATACTTCAACAAGATAGAGACTTCACTCAAATTTGGAATTCACGACAGAGCAGTTCACTTGTACGCCTCAAATAATAACAGAATTCGCCAGAGAATACTTCACTTATACGTCTCAAAGACAGAGTGAAATGACACGAATGTCACTTTACATATATACTTTCATATTCATCATTCATTGGCTGTTCATTCTGATTGCCTGCTTGTTTATACTCAAGAATTAGAAAACATTTCAAAGTTATTATTCACAGTCAACTTGACAAGCCCTCCGACAACGCCCAACACAAAATTCTCTTCTCCATGCTCAACACCAAAGGCGCTCGTTGCACCAAACGCTCCAACGAAGGGGAAGGTGGAGAAAATATACCGACTGGACAATATCAGAAAGTTGTCATTACCAGCGGACGACGAAGAGGAGAGTGTATGTGAGAAGGAGTGTCCCGACTTAACAGGCGTGAGGTGGAAGTATCTGCAGTACGATACTGATGATGTGATGGAGATCACCAGCACCAAATTCCTCCACCAATTATGGGAATGGTACACCCCTAACTCCCAGCCACGAACTATGGCGGAGTGGGAGTACATCGACAAAGTGAGGCTCGCGGTAGAAGAACGATTGAAGCAAGTGAACTGTTTTTGCGATCTATGTGAAGTCAGACTCTGGGACGATATAGACGATGAAGAGCTTTTGAAATACATGCCATAATAAATTTATATTTCGTATTATCTTTGCTTTCATACTGACTTACTTGAATGGGGCTTCAGTGGATGATTTAACCATGTATACTTTTTCATTTGGAAATAGTAGCACGCTTAGTCTAACTTGTAAATCTTATAACATTTCATATGGGCGATGATGGTAGATGAAATAGTGTTAAATAAAATTAAGATAGCTTACACTTCTGATAAAGGAATAGCAATCGACTGCGATCCATGTGTAAATTCCTTGTTAGACTACGGAAGAGAGAAGTGTGTTATGTTGCGTGTGGCGCGTGAGTGTCCTCCCATTTCATTCCATTCATCAATTCGTCTCATTGATAGAGACAGGTAGAACTCATGGTTCTCATAACGTATGCACTGGAAAGTTTTAGGCAACCTTCGACAGTTGGCTAAATGTCGCCCTGGCGCGAATGCATACTACGTTGAGACAGAGGCAATCACTTGCAAACATGACGCAGAGAGGTTTAACAAGATTGACCATTGCCGAATGTCCCTTGCGGTATACATAGCTACGGGTTTCACCACCGCCCTTTACAGGAACGCCCGTCGAAAGGAAGTATTACACCGAACTTCATTTGCAACGTTCAAGTTGACTGATAGCAGATTCAACTTAGTGATAGTATTCGCCAGTCCGAAGACTGCCTAGGGCAAACCGCGAGGAGGTTCTATCATGTCTTGCCCCATGGTGGCCCTTAAGAGAGCCGATGGTTCGTTCTCGGGAGTAACAAGTTGACTATTGGCTTGAATAGTCAATAGGTATGACGGTTAGGTTCTCATATACCCTATACCGCCTAGGTCGTGCTGGTGCATCTGGCACCTTTCGGATGCGGGTGGTATTCGGAGTCCACACCTCATCCGTCCAAACGATCTTCTTGATCTTCCCCTTCTTCTCATCCTCTTCATCCCACTCGTCGAGGATGATGAAGTTGGGAATGGCGTTGTCTTCATCCCACTCGTCGAGGATGATGAAGTCGGGAATGGTACTAGCAGATTTTGCTTCCATCGTGACTTAAAATTGAATGAGAAGCGCTACAATCTTCTGGCTTATATAGGGTTTTCAACAATTAATTGCTCAACAGCGAATCAGAATGCTTCAGGGATGGCAATCGACTGCATAACGTTCAATTTGACTGATAGCAGATTCAACTTAATGATAGTGTTCGCCAGTCTGAAGACTGCCCAGGGCAAACCGCGAGGAGGTTCTATCAAATCTTGCCCCATGGTGGCCCTTAAGAGAGCCGGTGGTTCGTTCTCGGGAGTCGTCATCTTACAGCCTACCGATTCTGCTGAGAGAGTCTTTGACTCTCTCCTTGGTAGCAGTGTCGACCTCCACGCTAATTGGTATGTGATTGAAAAGTGGAATGTAGCGCCATTCCGTTGGATTGACAACACTTGCTGTCATCGGATTGCTGCCAATCCGAGCAAGATATTTGTGGACTCTGTCTTGCTCCTCTAGTCTAACAAATTCCTCAAATAAATTTTGCGGCCTTAACTGCGGTCCGCGAGGAGAGCTGACTTGACTGTTCGGCGTCTGCATGATTGAAATGAAATGAAATGAGAGGTAGTGGTTTATATACCCCTCTAACGCGACGCAACGTTCAAGTTGACTGATAGCAGATTCAACTTGGGCCGAAGACTGCCCAGGGTAAACCGCGTGGAGGTTCTATCATGTCTTGCCCCTAGGTGGCCCTTAAGAGAGCCGATGGTTCGTTCTCGGGAGTAACGTGATGGGGTGGTGAAGGCGGGGAAAAGATCTGCAATGAAAATGATATGTATTAGAATAGGATATACTATCTTATTTGCTTTTCACTTACCAAGTTAGGCATCCTTGGGTAGTCTCGCGCGCTTCCTAACAGAAAATTTATGCAAATTTCTGCGCATTCTCAGTGTGGCATGCAAACATTTCTTGGTCGGATGGCCATTGTAACAAATGATGGACTCGTCGAGACTACGGTTGACGAGGACTTCACCGTCCAAATGATTATCCCGAATAGGGATGTGAAACTCAAACAACCTATCCTCATTCACACGATTCCACTCATCCCTCATGCGCTCCAACTTCTCAAACGCCTGTCTCTCATCACCCCGCCGAGCCACAGTCCTCTCCAACTCAACATTCCTCGCTCTCAACACACTCATCTCCTTCATCATCTCCTCAAACTTAGCTTCTGCATCTCTCATTCTTCTCTCTGCAGCACTCGCCCTCTTCTCACAGTCATCATTCTTCTCTTCCAACTCTCGCGTCTTATTCTTCAAATCAGTCACACTAAGCCTCATTCGAATATTCTCATCCGCCATCTCCTTCGACTTCAGTTCCTTCTTTTTCAACGTATCTAACTCATTCACGACTTCATCCTTCACCTTCTTCAAACTCTCATACTTATTTACCAACAAATCATGCGCCATCTGCTGCGACACATGCTTCTTCTCTTCATCCTTCAACCACCTCGCCGACTGCAGACGAATCCCACCACTCTTCACTTTTGGGGAAGATGAGCTCTGCGGGGGGTCCTCAACAACTATGTTGAAGACCTCTGAGGAAAAAGAGCTCAACTTCCTCACACGCTTCCTCACACGCTTCCTCACACGCTCCCTATCTAAATCCACATCATCCTCATCATCACTCTCAAGCACTCTCTTTCGCTCAATCTCAGCCTCCAACGAAGCAACTGCTTTCGCCAACTCATCATTCTCAACAACATTCTCCACCTTGCCGTCTCGCTCTATCGCCAACATTCGCTCCCTCTCTTCAACAATCAACTGCGTGAATCTCAGGTCATTCACCAAAACCTCCACTGCAATCTGCATGCACTCTATGAAATCGCGCCTCATCCTCATCACCCTTCAACACTCTACACTTTACACACGCAACCCTATTCAGGATAATCATGTGGTCAGTGCCCGCCTTCTTCGCATGCTCCTTGGCGTCCGCACTGCGATTTACTCGACCGCACACACACATTTTGATGTGGAATTTTCGGTTCTTGTCATTTGCCATTACTGAGATTTTATCGTTAACTGTAAGATAATGAAATTTGTATAAGTTTGGAATCATGTAGTACAGTTATATTCCTAAAGCATTACACTTAGTGAGGAATGATAGATTTGAGTGTAGTGAGTGGCACTCGATCCCGTCGACAGTCCGAAGGCCTTGTACTGATCACTAGGGAAGTGAGAGATCTTCCCCGATACCCGCTATGTACAGCTGAAGACATCATTGTCACTGCCCCGAAGTGGTAACAGCAACGCCGAGTCAAAGGTAGTGATCAGTAGCTGGGATCTAACCCCTCAAAGCTGCCTTAGACTTAGCTAAATTTCAAATCTGATAGCAGATTTGAACTCAGCATACTTGAAAACCTTGAGTCTACATGTTAAAACTTTGAAAAAACTGAAAATTAAGAATTTTAAAAAAATTCCGCATTTTTACCACTCATACTACTTTTAAAAAATTTTATCAGTAGTAAAGACACTATCAAACTCTATCACACAAACTTTGAAGTAAGAAGATAGCTTGCCTACTTCAAAAGATAGAGTCCTTTGAAACACCCGATATCGGGAGCTCAGAGCGACGACCGTCGCTTACCTCGTCTTTCGATGAAGTGATCAGATTTACGTTGTCGGGGGTTTATATATGCTCGGAAGAAAACTTAAAATGGCTCTATCTCCTAAAGTATTCATCGTAGCGACATGCGGTTTGTTGCAAACGATTCGTCTCATCATTCTCTATCATTTGACACCTGAATCATACTCATATGATCACGGAAAGTCGGTGCGTCAGCACATGTCCATGTAACATGCCACAAGTGAAAAAATTTCTAAGTGTGGGAGCTCCAGTGTGGTGAAAATTTTGAAAATTTAAAACTTCCGAATTTCGACCTGGGACCTTTACCAAAAAATTTTTCATCAAATTTCACTGACCCCCCTCCCCCTCCTCGTTCGGAGAAATTTGATGAAACAAACTTTGGTCAGGGTCCCAGGTCGAAATGCCACACTTTGGAAAATTTTCAAAATTTTGTCCATACAAAGTCACTCTGACACTTAGGATTTTTTCAGGTGAGCTCCGACCTAAAATCTTGTAACAGCTCTAACTTTTGAACGGCTGGTCCGATTGACTCGCGACAAAAAATGTCACCGAGCAGTTTTTTCTCCTCTTTCAAACGAGTAGCTGTAAGACAAAATCCGTCCACTAGAACCAAAGTTAGAGGATTGCTGTCGGGGGGGGGTCGGCGAAATTTGATGAAAAATGTTTTGGTAAAGGTCCCAGGTCGAAATGCCACACTTTGGAAAATTTTCAAAATTTTACCCATACAAAGCCACTCTGACACTTAGGATTTTTTCAGGTGAGCTACGACAGTCCACCCTCCCAACCTAGCCGGCACACCACGCCAACCTGGAGAGGTTGGATCACACACCGCCTCGCGCTACGACGGCCGGCCAGAGGGGGGGGCGGGCGTCAGACTCGAAGCAACACGGCGGCACACCACGACCGACTCGACTGACAGGAGGGGGGGGGGACGTCAGACTCGAAGCAATACGGCGGCTCACCACGACCGACTCGGCTGACAGGGGGGGACGTCAGCGACGGCGGCCATTTTGCGCGGTCCAGTGGTGGAGTTTTACTTACTACTGAGAAGCGATAGATTTTGTTGTGTTTCGAACTATACGAGAAACAGTAGGTTGCGAAATACCACGAAGATCACCAAGTGCGTACTGATAAGTCCCAGTTGCGTAGAATTGTAGAGTCACTCCCAATTGAATCGCTGAAGGAACGGCATTACTTCTGTTTGTGGCTCGATCGAGTTGTAAATTATCCAATAAGTCCATAAACATATGCTTAGTAATCCTGAAACGTCTGATGAATTCGATCTCATTAAAAACTTCTAACGGATTTGATCGATCCCTTAAATCCTTGAAAAATAGAAATGTACGTCCACGTACAAATCATTGACGTCGACGGGATCCATTTGTGCAGTTGCTGAATAAGGTGATCGTCGTATGTTAAATGATTTTTAAAACCTCTGAATTATAAAGTCTTCATTACCATTGTTTCACAGCGTTCAGAACAGGGGTTGGCCTGTGACAAACGTGTGATGAAAAGGATATGAAGATTTGCACTGCGCTTTTCACAGGGTTTCGTCGCAAAGTTTTGTGAATTCAAAATTGAGATATTCACAGACTTCTGTGCTGAGAACGGCTTTGTGAATTCGCCTCAGTGCCTTTGTTATGCAAGTGTAACAGTACAACAGAATTCAATAAATTGACTGATACTTTTACTCCAAACCTGATGCAATCCATCGCGAAGTTTCTCAAAAAAGCAAACGATTTGCAAATAATGACTAAATAAATCAATAAGTAAGGAATTTTGAAATCTATTTTTGTCGGTTCTCCTCTCCTTCCTCTTCAGAATGTGCTATTTTCAACAACACCGATCTGCTTTCTACCATCAAGTTATGTTTTTGTGCATATTAGGTGAGCGCACATGCTCCTACTTTCGAATGTTCTTGGAAATATACATTTTTTTACCCTTGACTTTCGTATATTACTTAGTTCCAATGACTTTTAGTGTTTCTTGATGTATAAAATGTTCATTAAAATCTAAACAGATTTTTGCAATTATAGGCTTACTGTATAGCGCGCGCTGTCGCCATGTCGAAGCAGATATTCAAAATACTGTGATCTACTGAATGAACGGAGTGATACTGTTTTATGCTGAAGACCTTAACTTAAACTTCCTATTCACTATAAAATCATATACGAATACAAATAGGACAGTAATTTTGTAATAAATCGTCAGCAAACTTAACTTTATTTTCATCATGTGGAGCCCATCTTGGCAGCACGACAATACCGCGTTAATCGTTAGCAGTGATCGAATAGGCAATTGTTATTCTTTGTCAATGACCTGAGATGCCAATTTCTGTCGTTCTTATTTCACGTCAACAAGTCTATTGTGTCCTAGAGCGACGAACACCGAGTGTATCGCACGGGAAGAGGATGAACAACTTCGCAGAAAACTACTCAGCGCTTCCCCCTACAAGGGCTCGTCAGGTATGCTCGGAATGGCCCAAACTGGCTGAATATCAGCACTCCAATTTATGTTATGACCAGGGCTAGGATCGGTTAACCGGTTAACCGGTTAACCGGTTACACTCTCTCTTAACCGGTTACACTTTCTCTTAACCGGTTAAAATCGGTTACGACGTTTCATTAGATTTAACGTGTACTACACTACGTGTATGTGAAATCCGATTGAACTAAAGATTTTACACTGGTTTCATGGAGTAGTGGTTGCTCATTCATCCTCATCCACAATCCATTCAAACTTATTCATTACAATTCGCAATCCTTTAGTCGTGCTGCTTCCCTACACGTCACGTTAGTGTGGATTGATCTGTAGTCCATTGTTTTTATCCATTGGTTAGTGGTATCGGGTTTTCTGCTCATCTCCACCAATCGAAATACAGCATTTCAGCAGACGTCATCTTAACTGCGGCATCTAGGGAGTAAGGATAACTGAAGCATAGCTATCAACTTTCATCATGCTACGTCACCCATTAGTGCAGCATTGGTTTGGCGGTAAAGTCAAGTTATAGTACGAGCATCCTTTTGATACTGGTGTCTCAATATGCCGCGATCATGGATTTGGAAGCATTTTCTGATGAATACCAGTGATAAAAAGGCGACTTGCAATCATTGTAAGAAAGAACTCTCATTTTCTGGTGGTAATGGGACCTTAATTTATCATCTGAAAAGAACTCATTTTCTGTCAGAGCCTGAGAAAACCGTCGGCCAGTCGACAAAATTACACGAAAAAGTTATTGACCTATCTTGTTTGGATGCCAGCGGTAGAAAAGTCACTTGCTCTTCTGCAAAAGAAAAATTTGCCTCAGAAATTGTGAAGTATAATCAGACTTTCATATCAGAATGGGCATCATCGTCGTCTGAACGGTTATGTTCTTCACGTCGAGCTGAAGCTATAATGCAACTTTTAACTGCCTGTATCGTGCGTGATTTACAACCTCTGTCGTTTTGTGATGATGGAAGTGCTTTACGTGAACTTATGTTGTTCATGGAACCAAATTTTCAACCTCCATGTCCTAAAACTGTAAAATTCCACCTTCTCCGACAATTTACCGAAAGAAAGAACGTTCTAATGACTCAAATGCGTGGTCTTGAAGTCTGTTTAACTGCAGATGGATGGACAAATTCACAGATGGATGGATTCTTCTCAATCGTTGCTCACTACATCAATGATGATTGGGAGTTGCAGCGTGTGATACTTGACAGTCCGACTATTTATGGCCGTCATACTGCGGCGAATTTATCAGAAGCACTGACTGAAGTATTGAGATATTGGGATATAAAAGTCTTTTGTTGTACACATGATACAGCCGCGAACATGAATGCTGCTCTACGTTTGAATAAAATGGTTCGTTTCGATATAGGCTGTCTTGCACACTTACTACAGCTGGCTATCAAGGACCTTCTTAGTGAAACTCAAGGCAAAATCATCGGCAAGATTATCAAACGTGTGCGAGATCTCGTGTCTCATGCCAAAAAATCGGAAAACTTTTCACGAGAATTCAGGAAATACAGAGATCAATTATTACCACAAATGAGTAATTGTGAACTTCAAATTGATGTTCAAACGAGATGGAATTCAACCTTGATAATGTTGGAAGCATTTCATTCATTACAAGGTCCACTTGATTTCACGGTGAAGAGTTTATGCAATATTGAGGACAAAAGGAAATTCCTATTTTCTCCGAGGGAAATGGAGCTAATCGGAGAAGTTGTAGATATTCTCAGTATTCTTCGTCGAACTACCGATCAATGGCAAGGCGAAAAATATGTGACTATCTCAACCGTGTATCCGGTAGCCTTCGCTGTTGTCCGGACTTTGAAGGAGAAGCAGAATCTATCCAAAGAATGCAGCGGCTTTCGCGACGAATTGGTTGACAACATAGAGCATAGACTATCCCTCAAACAAAAAGAATTTTTGGGATCGATGAGTGTACACACAATTGCATCATTCTTAGATCCTCGTTTTAAGCAACTGTGTTTCGTTGGAGAAGAAATAGCTTCCAAGATTCGTGAAGTTGTTGAGGGAGAATTATCCAATACGTTTCATCAAGAAAGTGTTGACAATGAGATAAGATCGGAAGGAATGACTTCATTATCAGAAAGAAAATCGTTTCTTTCACAACTACTTGAAGGTACCGAAAAAGAACTAATAGCAGAAGAGGAAGACGAATCAGAAATCTTTAGATATATGAAAGAGAAACTTCCTAGCTTTGACAAAGACCCTCTGTTATGGTGGAAGCAGCATTCCGAGTCTTATCCGAAGCTATCAATTCTCGCACGTCGCTATCTGGCTGTACAGGCAACATCGGCATCCTCGGAAAGACTGTTCTCGGCTTTCGGATTGATTTATGAACAACGTCGTATGTCACTGACAACTGATACTGCAAATGCTATTGCATTTCTGCATGGTAATGGTTGTGTCTAACTAGACATACACTGGAACTTCTTATCTGGAATTAATAGATAAAATAAAATAATCAATAAAATAGTTATTCGCACATGGTTTATAAACTGTTTTCATTGAGACAATAGACCTGGTAAAGTAGAACTTAAAGATGTAAAACAACGGTTCCAAAATAATTAAGTTATACTCCATAAAGGTAGTCTAGCGTAGACTTATTCTTAGATTAATTAATCTTAATATGTAACTTGATGATCCAGTGATGACTGAATGATTCGCAAGGAACTACAATACGTACACATGGTCAGTATATTTCAACAATTTTATTAGGTTGATGTACAATAAGAATGACATTTATATTTTCAATTTGATGTAATCTAAGTAACATCAGTCCATTTAATGCTTAAAGTGGGCCTATGCATAGAGTGACCTATTTAACTGCGGAAAGTCTTACACCATTTGTAGTTTTAACCTAAAAAGTGGTGAATAGGATAAGTTAGCAATAATAACACACAGACAACATCGCATAGGCTATAAATGCCAATAAAAACTAACTCACTTTGAATTGAGTTGGCTAAGAATATAGGGCCTACATGTAGCCGTAGGTGTCACTTGCAAAATCGGTTTCTATTGAAACAACCACTTTGGAAATAACATTCGTAAATTTGGAGATGTAAGCTTACTTATCAAATGGACAATAGGATAGATAGGTTTATTAAGCAGGATTCATACAGAAGCACTGACTATTATACTAGTAGAAATAGTAGAAACCAAAACTAGTACGCTAACGATTGAAACATAGCGAGTAATAAAAATGAAATAATAATAGGCGTTTTTTGGAAGGAATGACAACCGTCCTTCACAGCTACAATCATCGTTCATCCAATGAATTGCAAGCGATCCCTGAAGTAATCGATGATCCAGTTGACGTATCCAGTGGATTATCCAAATCAGCCAGACTGTTAATGATGTGGTTAAACTTCAGAGTATCGAAGACTTTTGAATAGTCGTAGGCAGCAACCACAACATTATCAATTGAACTATCATCTAAACGTGAAGTTCTGTATTCATGCAATGAAATCACAGCACTGCAAATGGAGGAATTAGGTCAAAACTCAAAGTGGCAAGGTCCGTAGTTTTTGATATACCTTGACAACTAAATAAATGCCGGGAATCCTCCTTTAACCGATTTTAACCGATTAACCGATTTTAACCGGTTAAAAATATAATCGGTTAACCGGTTACAAAAAAATTAACCGGTCCTAGCCCTGGTTATGACACACTTAGTGTTATTGGAACATGAGTATTTCGTCACTGCCACTGAATACTTCTGTTCTGGAAAATTAATGTAATTCTTTACTGTTTTTCTGTCTGTTCGGCGAGCATTTCGGGGAGGACTTCCTGATCATGTCATTGACACTCATCAAGTTCATCATACTGTGCTGTATTGTGGAGTTGATTTGAAACATGATGAATCGTGTATTGATTAAAAACAGTGAAACACTGACCATGACATTATCTTAGGAAAACTTCAAGTCTTGTTGTTCATGTATAGCTGCTGACAACAAAAATTTGCTTTCTTCCCATTCCTTGGCATTGTGATCTATTCTTCAATCACATTTAGACAACGCATTGTATGTTATTGAAATGAAATAAGTCTCCTACAGAGTATAAACGTTGAAATTTCCATCTCTCTGTCATAATGCCGCAGTTCCTGTTGATGAAGATGTTTCTCTCTGGCCTTCTGTACATTGCCGCATGCTTCACTTCATACCAGATCACATTCGCTGTTGGGCAAGAAAATTTGGCATGGAGGAAACCGACAAGACAGAGCTCCACAGGAGATATCTACCCCTCTGATAGTGCAGTGGATGGCAACACCGATGGACACATGTTCTCTGGTGCTTGTAGTCATACTAAAGACGGAGATGCACATCCCTATTGGAGTGTTGACTTGGGAGCACCATATTATGTCAAGGAGGTCATCATTTATAATCGGGTGGATTGCTGCTCGTTTCGTCTTCAATTCACAGGAGTTTATCTAAGTGAAGTGAGGCATGCGACTTGGAAAGACAGGTGGAGCGATCAATATTTATGCGGAGAGATTTTGGAGCCAACTTCATCAGTTATCAAAATAACTGTGAATTGCTTGAACAATCGTGGGAGGTATGTGTCCCTTGTGAAGACCGATGCAGAACCACTTCAATTATGTGAAGTCGTGGTGATCAAAGGCAGTAAGTTGCGAATAACCGTTGATATATTATTTTTGCAAACACATTTCTCTATGAACCCTCTGACTGTGGTGACATTTCATGCACGTTCAGAAATGTCCGAGTCAGTTTTTCCAGTAAAGCGACCAGTTATTTTCTTCTCTATATAGGCAAGGGGAATATTTGATATACGCCAATGTCAATCCAAAACTTGATTGTTGAAATTAAATATTTGAGGAAATCATGAAATAAAGAAACTTAAGTACTTCGACAATGTGATTTAACAGATGATGCATTGTCAATGACCATAGACATATAGTCCAGGCAATCTACAACGAATTGCACTTCTACCCATTACAATAGTATCATGAGTGGGTTCATCTTGTAGAGAAAAAATCCCTTATCAACATATCAAAAATCTAAGAAAATCTAGTTAGTGAAGCACCATGAACGTCCCTGTTGAAGTCACGAGTCTTTTCGAAATGTAGAGACTGGTATTATGCCTCAGTTGACACGCTTACTCCAATGAAATCGCAGATACAGATCGCAAATGCCAATCAAAATGAGGCGTTGCAGTGTTAGAAATGCTCGAAGATTTATCACGTTTGGCCGAAAGAAATTGTTGATTTTTTTCATCAACTCATTTCAGCCTTCTTTGAATTGTAATAATTGTGTACTTTCATTTTAGATATTTCAATAATTTCCACATATCTATAATTCCTATTTGTAAATAATTTTATATATCATGCTTAATTCATATTCAGTTTGTATTGTGCCTTAAAAAGCGAGACAACTCGTGAAATCGATCGGCAGGTAAAATTTAGTTTGAGGTACCTTAATAGCTTTAATTTCTTGCATCATTGCCTTTACCATTTCTTACATTTTACATATACATACATACGTACATATCTATATATATGCATACATATAAAATATTAAAATATAAATATATATATATATATATAAAAAAAAAGAAAGACGAGGCCAATAAATAAGATCCTATTGTGACAATATTTCAACTGTCTCTTTTACAAGTCTAATGGAGAATAAAAAAATTATAATGATATATACTATATTGCATTTACTATAACAATAAATAATAAATGATTCTATTTACCATCCGACCTGTAAAAGAGACAGTCGAAACATTGTCACAATAAGATCATATTTATTCGCCTCGTCTTTATTTTTATTTACATATTTATTCAACCGGCCAATGGTGAAATTCATCATCTATATATATATTTATATATATATATATATATATATATATATATATATATATATATATTTAAAAAAGAAAACAAAGTTTCTTGCATTGACCGAATATGTTTCACAATGTTAACATTCCATCTTCAGCGGTAAAACCTGAATACAATAGCAATGGGAGTTTATATACAGTACAAAATGCGGGAAATGAACAAATGAGAGCGATAAAAAGAGTTCAAGTCACCAGTAGCTGTCTGACCATGGCACCGACCTAGAGATTGCATTCTGCAATTACAATTTCAAGTACAGTTGTACTGAACTGTTTATTTCATTAGAGAGATAATTTGTATTGTTCTCTAGAATAATAGATTCTTGAAACACAAGATTTCTAGACTTGCCAATAATCGAGAAATTTTCACTTTTAGGTGGATGATCATGCATCGAAACCTGAGTAGGAGAGGGATAGCCCTTCAAGTGCTCACTTATGCGAATGGCAAGATGGCGCCTCGTGGAGCCGATGTATCGCATTGGGCAGCGATCACACGTGTATAAATACACCACATTAGATTTGACACCATTCGCAATTTTATCTTTGTAATTGAAATAGTTTTGGATTTTATCAGTAACAAAAACAGGAACAATTTTCACTTTATCAGAAAGATCAATGTTCTGTTTTTTATCCTCCTTTTCAAGTCATTGCTTTTACTCTCAATGTAAGGAACAGTCCAGTAAACACTATTGGAAGTCTCCCTGTCAGACACTGTTTTGTGGAGAGATTGATTCATTTCAGTTTGCCTTTTGATCCGTTCTATAACCCGTTTTTCATAGCCATTTCTCAGAAAAATGTCAGAAATCAGATAGGCAGCCTTATTATAATTTTCTGCATTTGAGAAAATTTTGTAAGCACGCGAAAATAGAGCACGCATAGCTGCAACCTTGTACGTAAATGGCGCTGAGGAACACGAAGGTATATAGATACCAGTGTTGGCTTCTTTCAAGTAATGGGAAACGTGAAAGTTCCCTTGATCAATTTTAATTTAAGTATCAAGAAAAATCAAGCTATCAGAGCCACATTCCATTGTGAAAGTGATCTCTTAGTAGTAACCCCATTCCAAAATCAAGTACAAAATGTGAAATGCTGAGTCATCAGGCTGACTCAGCCCCCCCCCCTCTGGAAGGAAGTCGCCAAGGATGTGTTGGGAGGAATGGGTCCGTGAGGAGGAAACGGGTCCCTCCCCCCCACCTCTGGAAGGAAGGACGGAAGGAGGAGTGATGAGGCAAGGGGTGGGAAGGAAGGTGATGTGTGAGGGATAGAGTGAGGAAAGGGCGGGTGTTGGTGGTGTTGGGATGAGAAAGGCTGGAATTCGCCAGGAAGGAGGCCTCGGATGAGAAAACGGAGGCCAGATTCGGACTCTACGTGAAATTTTGGGTTAGGAAGGATGTTTCCAGCGACATTGGAGAGAAAAAGTTTTGAAGACGTCCCCCCCCTTTCTGCCAAACTTCCAACTTTGGCTCTAGAGATCGTAGAAAGTCGTGCAATAGCTCATTTGAAAGCTAAGAGTGAGAAAGAGCAGTGGAAAGCTCAGTTTGGACTAATTTTCGTGGGTTTAGGGAGGAAAATGGCAGGAAACCGTCAGAGTTGGAAAAGGCATGTGTTGGAGGTTTTGGGATGAGAAAAGTCGTTTTTCGGGCAGAAGGAGACCTCGGATGGGAAAATGGAGTGCAAATTCGGACGTTTTGGTCAATTTTGGGTCTAGGAACTTCTTCCCAACTCAATCGGAGAGAAAAAGTTCTGACCCCCCCCCCCTCGGCAGCGATCTTCCAACTTTGGTTGTAGACATCGTAGAAAGTCGTGCAATAGCTCGTTTGAAAGCTGGGAGTGAGACAAATTCAGTGGAAAACATGGCTTGTTCGTATCTGCCTTCGTTTAGAGGTGAGACGTTATTGAAAATTTGGGACCTTGGTGAAAAACGACAGAGTTAAAATGTTTATGAAAATCGCTCTAGCGGGTGAAGCAAGCCTCGGACAGAAAAACAGAGACCGGATTTGGAATCAGCGTCAAATTCTGCTTCGGCATGGTAAATTTGAAAGCCATCGGAGAGAAAAAATTTTTCATCATTTTTTCCGAAAAACGACTGTTAGAATTTTTGCGATGGCTGAGGGCTGTAGAGCCAAAACGATGCATCGGATGGGAAAATGGAGGGCAGATTCGGATTCATCGTCAAATTCTACATGGAAATGGCGTATTTTCAGCTCAATCGGAGCACTAGAACCGGAGACAGACGGGGTTTTATTGTTTGAATGTTGGGTATTACGTCATCAGCTGATCGCCACACACTATATAAGCGGGAACCGACAGAGACTTTTCATTTAGAGGAGAGCGATTGTCAAAGGTAGGTCGTCTCTCTGAGCTCCGATGATAGCTTCGGACATTCCAAATTTCAATAAAAGACTCCAAAACTTAAAAGGCTTGTAACTTTGCTTCTACAAGTCCGTTTGACTTGATTGGAAAAATGTTCGGTTGCTATTGACCTGCTCTAAGTGATAGACTACTTATAAATTTCATAAGTAGTGCTAAAAAGTTGAAAATTTTAAATTCACTAGTTTTGAAGGTTTTCTGGGGTTTTCGACCCTGCTGAAGTCAACTAGATGATTTTTAATGATGTCTGAGCCACATATGTTACAATCAGCTTTTCACTGAAAGCGAGCAAGACACGGAGAGGTTTGCTGTAATATTCCACTGACAGGGTGTTCCTTCGGGACGGCGGACGATGCCGTAGTGATAAGTGTGGCAAGGGAGTGTGTCATAGTTTAGACCGAAACCGCTGGGGCAACTCATGTCTCATGTTGGGCATTTGACACAGTTCTCAACGTAGCACTTTGAACGCCAATCGGTTGAGTCTTAGCTATCTTGTCATGGGTGGCCTCTAAACATCTCCATTGCAAAACGCTGGTGAATCAAGCTCTCTACGGCTTGCTATCAAACTGATCAAAGCAACGACTTGGGATGTTTCCTCTTGTAAATAACTCCATCGGTTTTATGTCAAAATCGGGGCCCGGATACCAACACAGTGATATGACGCACGCTCTGTCCGCTCGAAGTTGGATTTGTGGGCCGAGGCCTTGGAGCTGGGATAAGATCTCCTCTGAGTAATGCCTGTAACGGATTCAAGAGCTTAACACCCAAACGGTTGCTGGCTTGCTATCAGGCCTTCTTCGTCTAGCCTCAGTAACTCAGGGTTGGCAACGTCTATCGTTTGTCATTGTAACTTGGTAAAAATGGGGCGGTTGCTGCAAGCATTGACGTCAAACCTTTTCGCGTCATAGGGTAATCCGTCTTTGTGTTGGGAGTTGGTAACGGAAAGCACGGTGACTGCCGATGCCCATACATGGTAAAACTGCTGTTGTCAAGTTAAAAGCATGGCCAAATAAGGAAGGTCTGAATCATGGCTTTGTGCTCCCTGGGTATATAAACCGCGACTTTTCTCTAGTCTTCACTCCTGTTTCAAGTTGCAAGACGAACGGTGAGTGCTCTGTCAAAGTTTTTTAAGAAGCTTTAGAGTTTCACAAACTAGGAATCAATCGTTTGCTATCAAACGAATGCGAACAATCTTTAGAGTTTCATAAATTAGGAATTTTATGAACTAGGAATCAATCGTTTGCTATCAAACGTTTACGGACTTATAATCATTGTTTTTCCCATTTCACTTCAGAAAAATGCCTAAAGCCGCAAATGTGCGAACAACGTACAAGTTGTGCTCCTGCTCAAAAGTATTTAAGAGTGACGGATTTAAAAAGCACAAGTGTGCGAATAAGAATCAGGTGGGTGGGCTGCGCTACTTTTGCAGCAAACACCAAGTTTCACGTCTATTGGAGACACCGACGGAATGGCACTCCACACACAGCGAATGTGAGCAGGAAGAGATCACAGAGGCAGAGAAAGAAAGATTATTTGCCATAGAACTGAAGACGCTTAAAAATCAGCAGGCAGTCGCTGCAATTGTACCACCAGAAGCTACTCCAGCCCTGAGCGAGTCAGCACCACAGTCGACTTCTGATCTCAGTGAGACCAGTAGCGAGAGTGAAGGGGAGGCTGAGGAAGGAGCCAACAAAGTTGATCTCGATAATGAGACAGAGTCAGCGAGAAGTAGCGGAATTGTAACTCAATGTCGAACATTTCAAGATCGTCCACCACTGCTTGCTAAGCATGAAAAGCTGGAAAAAGATCTTGCTAAGTGGTAGGAAGATACTTTCTACTATAAGCAGAAATCAGAGAATTTTTCGCGAATGACACAGGAGCTGAAGAAGGTGACGGAGGCGTTAAATGAAAAAGAAGGCGAGTTGGAGCGTGAAAGGTTCAAGAACCTGTCGCGCAATGCGAGAGAAGAAGGCTTGCTAGTTGAGAAGGAGAAAAGAGAGAAGGAGATGAGGCGGATGGGAGAGGAGATCGAAGGGTTGCGGAGGCAGTTGGGGAAGGTGATTGAGAGCAATCAGGAGCTACATTGCAAGGTACAAGGCAGTGATAAGAAGCGACAGAGATCAAGTCGTCTACACATCCCAATCAAGAGGGGAGAGGTGATAGCGGAGCCACTTCTCTACGAGCGAGGAAGAGGTGAGCGGTGTTACTCCAGGCTGAAGAATGGTGGTGACTGTCTTCACTTTACATTCAACCACTCGGAAGACATCACAGGATTCTTATATGAATCACGCCTTGAGAAGCTTTGTAAGTTAAAGCAAGTAACTTAGAAGTCAAGATGATAACTAACAACTTCTTTCTGTACAGATATCAATAAGAAGCGCCCACCTGCTTCCGTCAACCAGCCGGAGACGAAGCGGCAAGCTTGAGTCCCATATTCCTCCAATCATCCCGAGAACGACCCATGGGCTCTTTTAAGGGCCAACCTTCTAATGCAGCTAAAGCGGTCCCAAGCCCGCCACATATCTTCGGATATGGAATGCAGAGGGGAAGAAAAATGATGAATGGAATGAAGGGAGGACATTCATGCGCCACACGCAACACATCACAGATTTCTCTCTTCCCTAGTGAACAAGCTCTTGTCAGTGTCGTACAAAAGTTTTACTGTAACACAGGTTGATGTATAGTTAGAAAAGTTTGATCATCAACGTTTTATTCATAAGTCTAGTCACAAAAAGTATCATGGTTTGCAAAGTTTAGTATAGTCAAATATTTTTACTGTAGCACAGGTTGATGTATAGTTAGAAAAGTTTGATCATGGTCGTTTTATGAAACACAAATGCCATCAATGTTAGCGCCAGTGTAGTCAAATAATTTTACTACGACGAACGTTTGTGAAAGTAAAGTTTGATCATTGACGTTTATTCGTGAGTGTCGTCAGAAAGTGTATCATGGTTTGCAAAGTTAGTGTAGTCAAATAATCTACCGCGACGCATGTTTGTGAAAATAAAGTTTGATCATTGACGTTGTATGACTGACCGAACTCACCACAACACTAGAAAGTTTTAGAAGGTTTTACTGCACAGTGTAGATTGTCTTGTAACTTACTTTCACAGTGTTAGAAAGTTTTATTGGAGGACAGTTGTCAACTGTTCCCTA
>CAJQUW010004809.1:0-56303 GCA_907163375.1 Prostheceraeus crozeri
AACACCGTGCGCCATTCAGCCTGTCGTTCACACAGTCTCACTGAGTCATTGTCTGTCGCTGTCTGCTATACTCTTTAATAACAACAGTCAGACAACGATTCAGTATGACGTCACAAGTGTAAACGTCGAGTTATTTGTGTGTGAGCATCTCGCTCAATTCTCATGATGACGGTGGAATTTCCAACAGCTGGTTACTCTGGTTACTCTGTGCACAGTGACTTAAGACATCGCTAAAATAAGGGCATGCTGTGATGTTTTAGGACACACACAAGGGTCACGTGCTTCAACCACGCAGAGTTGACCTTCATTGTGATGTGAAACGTAGCACATTCATCATAGGCAAAAAATGTTACAAAAAAGCAAGCAAGGATTCCTTTCTTCTCTTTCCAGGAAATATTTGTATTAGATGCAATCTTAAATATGTAGATAAACAATATCTAAGCGCAAAATGAAGCAATTTCTCCACTGTTTCATCTGTAAAACCATACCATTCAGAAATGACACGTCCATCAGCAAAATTGGCATGAAATATGAGAAGCCTGATGAATTTTGGGTAGGAATCAATTGGAAAATTGAGTTGTTGCCAAAAATTTTAGACACAGTAACTTTTTGAAATTGGTAAACGTGAATTTCTGAAAATCATCTTGGCGAAAAAAGATGGCGGACATGTCGCCAAAAAAAAATACATTAGAGCAATGAGTTGATTGCACACACTTAACATATTTAAACACTTTGATTTAAACTGTAACCAATCGGAACTGTAAATGCTGGATAACTGAAGATATTATTTGTTAGCTTTCCATTAACATAACCACCTTCTATAATATCACATTGAACGTTGATTGAATTTATTTCAGTTATTTTAGGTATATTTTCACTGATATGAAAACCTTGTGCATAGAGTTTCTTTTTAAATCCTAATAGTCTTGATAAAGATTTGTCAATATCAAAATCAACTTGATGATTTTCATCTAAAGTAAGAGAAAATTTATTTACTGCTGGTTCAACTGCGAAATGTAATTGTTTCTTGTCTTTAAATTGAATGCCTAAATGTCTTTTTATTTCATTGGAAATCGATTCAACTTCATAAGATCCAGGAAGAAAAGTTAATTCTTTCCAAGTTTTACCTTTGTCATTTGAATATTTAAATCGATCATTTACGTCTTTGATAATATTTTGTATAGTGTTAAATGTTGAAAAACTAGTTAATGCTACTTCATAATGTTTGTCTTGTTCTAAGTGAATAATAGGGTCTAAATTACAAGTATGCGAGGACGTAGTTGCTACAAATTTTAATGACGTACTAAATTTTGATGGGGACAAAATCTCGATTAAATTTTCTAAATGTTTATTAATTTTTTCTAGTTCTGCCGAAGACATTTTTAACTAAATAATTTAGATAAGCTTTTGTAGTCTTTTTCGCTAATAATTTTCTTTTCTGATAGTCTTTTTAAGATTGCATGTATTTCGTTAAAACTAGAGTTATGTCCTTCTTTTGTTGCGGCTAATAAAATCTCTAATCTGTTTATTAATTCTTGTGGATCATCGGGTAGGAAAACCGTTGTCTCTTTTAGACTTGTTCCTGTTTTCGGGTAACTAGTCGGTGTTGAATAACCAGTTCTTGCTGGAGAAGCAGTTCTTGCTGGAGAAGCAGCCATTAGTGTTGAATAACCAGTCGGTGTTGAATAACCAGTTCTTGCTGGCGAAGCAGCTGTTAGTATTGGTATCTTTGTTCTTGTTTTACTGGTACTAGACGCTTTGAATAATAAGCCATTTAAATTTTTATAACGCTTAAGTGTTTTTGCAGTCCCAACCTTGTCTAACATAGTTTTGTATTTCAGTAGATCATCAGTGCGATAGTTATCTAAATCCGCTCCTCTTAATAAATCCACGAAATTTCTGTCTAAACTGAAAGCTGTTTTGTCTGGTGTGAAAATTAAACTTTCTTTAGTATTTATAAATAATTCTTCACCACCTAAGTAAAATCTAAGAAATGGCTTTCCCTCTATAAATGAAGTAGAATGTTCAAATAGCATAGATTTTGGTAATTTCTTGTCTATGTTTGCTTCTAACAAACCATAATCATCCATGATGGTTTTCTGCACTGGATCCGCTATATCAATTCGTTTATCATGAACTGCGAGTTCTTTCTCAAGAGTTTTGAGTGGTGCAATAGTTTTTTCAAAATCAGTTTTCACTTGTTCAGTTAGGTGCATTTTTTCTAACATATCAGATTGAACGCCAGCTTGTAGCATTCGATATTGTCTATGTCTTTTCTTCATAATATTTTTCTGTTTTATTAATTCTTCTAGTTGTTTTATTTTTGCCTCATTTGTCTCATTTGTATTCATTATTTTATAAGATAATATTTGAATTTTGTGGTATCATTGGCTCACAGCATAAACACTTTACTGAACAACTTATTTTTGTCCTATGGAACTTTGTTCTAACGTTTTTAATAAAGTTTTTATTTCTTCTAAAAAAGCCGCATTGTCTACTTTGTCTCGAGATTTAACAGGTATTTTAGTTGCTTCTCTAGCTATTTGATCAAATTTTTCAATATCATCTAACGTAATAACTATTGTTCATCACCACTCTATGGAAGTGTCATGTAGTTTATCATTAACTTCTTTGACATGTGACATGTTTTCGTACTTAAGGATTTTCGTTTCTTAGTCATACAGATTTATCTATCACTGTTGTAAGGACGTTGGTGAAAACACCTGTACCTGTTAATGCTGTGCAACATCAGAATTGTAAGGAACGCCAGATGAAATGAAATAGTGAGAGCGGCCTAAAGAAAATTGTTAAAAATGCTCCAACGCCTTGTGTTCACATTCTTAGCTATCGTCCATCTCTTTCTTAATTTTTTATATGTTCTAATCTTAACAATAGTTGCGCTTTCCTTATCTTTCATGTACCTGTATCTATCTTGGTGTTTTGTATATCCATTTCATAGATAATGAAGGATATAAAGGGGCTGATGGTTCTTTAGTTTTTTACTTCTTCCATTTTTAAATGAAGATTTTTTGTTCATATTCATTTTGTTTTTGCTAATTTCAAGAGGGGGGCCTATTTTGATTTTGATTTGCTAAATTTCAAAGAGGACCCTATTTTGCATTTGGATTTGCTTACATTTCAAGAGGTCCCTATTTTGAATTTGGATTTTGCTAAATTTTAAAAGAGGTCCATAATTTTAACAATTTTTTATAAATTTCAAAAGGACCTATTTTAGCTGGTTTTTTATAAAATTCAGGAGGACTATTTTTTTCATTTTTTCATTTTTTCATTTTTCATTTTTTGGTTTTGTAATATCTACTAGGTGCGAGATCCGGTGGCGAGCGAAGCGGAAGGCGCGGATCTCTGTACCCTTTACTACTAGTATATAAGAGAAAAGTATGCAAATCAATGCTGAGTTTGTGGGCGACATCTATGATATACTTTTTTCGGCCAGCTCTTATAAGCAGTTTTTTCTTATTGTTATCTCAAATGATAAGAAGTCCATTGCAGTATTGATGGAGGGGACTGAATAGCTATGTCAAAGCTATGAATCAGCGAAAAATCACATATGTTATCGTTGGAGGTTGGAGACAATAAACATAGATGAATGTTACATTTCTAGGGTTAGAATGTCTGAGTTGATTTGGCATAGAAATTAATTGTTGCTAGGTACGACCGTAAACCACTATTTATCTAACATTATGTACACATTGATGCGGTTTGTTATATGATTGTTTTCCTTTATTATGCATTTGCCAACTTTTGCCACTGAATAATATCTGTAATCTTTGTCTGGAATTATAAATACTTCATCTTCTTGTTGATAACTGTTGTGCATACATTCATTGATCAGTTTTTGAATTTCTATTGACTAAAATGATCACTAAATATTGATTGTTTAGTTTGTGACAGGTTGATGAAATTAAGGAAAAATGATGTATGATGATCCTGCCTTAAGCTTGCATATGCTATGTATTAATTGCATTTGTATATAGTTGAGCAATTAACACAATATTTCCTCGGCTTTCGGCAATGGCTGAAAAATAAAAAACTACATTCACACAGATACAAAGGAAATCAACACCGAAACATTCAGATGATGAATGATGCTCGGCCTTAAGATGCAGATACTTTGTATTAATTGGCTTTGGAATTTATTGAGCAATTAACATATAGTTCTTCGGCTTCGGCAAATTGGCTGAAAAATAAAACTTTATTCACAAACAGAAAAATGGAAGCAACAGAACATTCAGAAGCAAGTAAAAGCATTTGGGACACGGACACTGATTAAGCAAAACGTAGATTTGAATTATCAGGTTAGTATATTATAGGCTGTTCAATTCACAAAAGGTCTTCCAACGAAATTGTATATTATAAATGCTGTTATGAACTAAACAAGTTTCTCCTTTGTTGATAAACACTTAATAGTGCGACGGCTCGGATTAAGTTTCCAATCCTACATTCAACAGTGTATAATTTTATTCCCTAAACATATTGTTGTTGCTAACTGGTGCTAACTACATTGTAAATCACTTTACTTCAGGTGGTTGGACTAGTTTGCGGGTACACTCCCAACTAACCTGAAATTAAACCTTGCATTCTTCATTCAACGTAAGTGCCCGGATTAGAAATAAAATACTTCCAATTTTTCGAAAATAATAGGCTATTGATTATTTTCTATTTGACGGAAGCCGAAACATAACCTCTGAAATTTCCGGTGAATTCGATTAGGGCTAAGCTGTACTATATGAATAAGATAGCCTATTGTGAATAAAATCATGGGTAAACTTGTTACCAGATATCACTTCTAAGAAGTAGGTGCTTCTAGCGATCATTGCTAAAAATATTTTGCAGAATATTTGGCAGTAAACATGATGTCATACAAAAATTTAACGTTCAATATAATTCGTATTTCGACGAATTGTCTCGTCTAAAATAACACCTCACTGCATAGTTTCAGCTGTTGGTACACACTTTCACGGGGATAACTGGGCATCAGTTATCCGGTTATTTTACACGAACATTGCGTGCGAATGATACTGTCATTTAGGTTGTCTGATCAATCTTCATCAAATCAGGGTCATGAGTTTGTTTACAAAATTCAACTTTGTATTAGCTGATTGAATTAGGTTGCAGAATCCGTTGATTTCTTAAATTGAAAGTTAACTAACTCCCATAATGCACCCCCTTTCGGCAGCTTGCCATTCCTTTTTCTTAAATAGGACTACTAAAAACTGTTCTTAATGAACGCTCACTATTACAACGTCGCAACTTGATGAAAGAAAGCTATTCTTATGAAATTTCATGTGGTAAAATGGGTTGAACCGGATCATTTTTGCGAAATTTATTTAGTTGCTATGTATATTTCACGTGGTGAAAATTAACGCATGTCTGATTTATGGTGATTGCTTTTAGTTTCATTATATGCATAAAATTTGACCCGACTTACTGAATCCAGTTGAATGCGTCATACTTTTTAATATAGATCAACCACTAGATGAATGGGATGTAGGTCAACAATGAACCTTGCCCATAAATGAGTTTTAGTGGACTATGTAGTTGAACGAAAATGAATTGGCACTGAAAAGTTATACTCTTGCTAACTGAGATGTAGAACCGTATTCATGAGACATCAACTGTATTATATGTAGTGACCTTTCACTAGGTAGGTGTTGCGCAAATTTGACGATTTAAGTTGAATAAACCTACTATCATTAACAATAACTTACCAGACGCCATTTTACGCGGTCAGAATGATTCTTTCACAGCCAAAATTTATAACACCGTGCGCCATTCAGCCTGTCGTTCACACAGTCTCACTGAGTCATTGTCTGTCGCTGTCTGCTATACTCTTTAATAACAACAGTCAGACAACGATTCAGTATGACGTCACAAGTGTAAACGTCGAGTTATTTGTGTGTGAGCATCTCGCTCAATTCTCATGATGACGGTGGAATTTCCAACAGCTGGTTACTCTGGTTACTCTGTGCACAGTGACTTAAGACATCGCTAAAATAAGGGCATGCTGTGATGTTTTAGGACACACACAAGGGTCACGTGCTTCAACCACGCAGAGTTGACCTTCATTGTGATGTGAAACGTAGCACATTCATCATAGGCAAAAAATGTTACAAAAAAGCAAGCAAGGATTCCTTTCTTCTCTTTCCAGGAAATATTTGTATTAGATGCAATCTTAAATATGTAGATAAAACAATATCTAAGCGCAAAATGAAGCAATTTTCTCCACTGTTTCATCTGTAAAACCATACCATTCAGAAATGGACACGTCCATCAGCAAAATTGGCATGAAATATGAGAAGCCTGATGAATTTTGGGTAGGAATCAATTGGAAAATTGAGTTGTTGCCAAAAATTTTAGACACAGTAACTTTTTGAAATTGGTAAACGTGAATTTCTGAAAATCATCTTGGCGAAAAAAGATGGCGGACATGTCGCCAAAAAAAAATACATTAGAGCAATGAGTTGATTGCACACACTTAACATATTTAAACACTTTGATTTAAACTGTAACCAATCGGAACTGTAAATGCTGGATAACTGAAGATATTATTTGTTAGCTTTCCATTAACATAACCACCTTCTATAATATCACATTGAACGTTGATTGAATTTATTTCAGTTATTTTAGGTATATTTTCACTGATATGAAAACCTTGTGCATAGAGTTTCTTTTTAAATCCTAATAGTCTTGATAAAGATTTGTCAATATCAAAATCAACTTGATGATTTTCATCTAAAGTAAGAGAAAATTTATTTACTGCTGGTTCAACTGCGAAATGTAATTGTTTCTTGTCTTTAAATTGAATGCCTAAATGTCTTTTTATTTCATTGGAAATCGATTCAACTTCATAAGATCCAGGAAGAAAAGTTAATTCTTTCCAAGTTTTACCTTTGTCATTGAATATTTAAATCGATCATTTACGTCTTTGATAATATTTTGTATAGTGTTAAATGTTGAAAAAACTAGTTAATGCTACTTCATAATGTTTGTCTTGTTCTAAGTGAATAATAGGGTCTAAATTACAAGTATGCGAGGGACGTAGTTGCTACAAATTTTAATGACGTACTAAATTTTGATGGGGACAAAATCTCGATTAAATTTTCTAAATGTTTATTAATTTTTTCTAGTTCTGCCGAAGACATTTTTAACTAAATAATTTAGATAAGCTTTTGTAGTCTTTTTCGCTAATAATTTTCTTTTCTGATAGTCTTTTTAAGATTGCATGTATTTCGTTAAAACTAGAGTTATGTCCTTCTTTTGTTGCGGCTAATAAAATCTCTAATCTGTTTATTAATTCTTGTGGATCATCGGGTAGGAAAACCGTTGTCTCTTTTAGACTTGTTCCTGTTTTCGGGTAACTAGTCGGTGTTGAATAATCAGTTCTTGCTGGAGAAGCAGTTCTTGCTGGAGAAGCAGCCATTAGTGTTGAATAACCAATCGGTGTTGAATAACCAGTTCTTGCTGGCGAAGCAGCTGTTAGTATTGGTATCTTTGTTCTTGTTTTACTGGTACTAGACGCTTTGAATAATAAGCCATTTAAATTTTTATAACGCTTAAGTGTTTTTGCAGTCCCAACCTTGTCTAACATAGTTTTGTATTTCAGTAGATCATCAGTGCGATAGTTATCTAAATCCGCTCCTCTTAATAAATCCACGAAATTTCTGTCTAAACTGAAAGCTGTTTTGTCTGGTGTGAAAATTAAACTTTCTTTAGTATTTATAAATAATTCTTCACCACCTAAGTAAAATCTAAGAAATGGCTTTCCCTCTATAAATGAAGTAGAATGTTCAAATAGCATAGATTTTGGTAATTTCTTGTCTATGTTTGCTTCTAACAAACCATAATCATCCATGATGGTTTTCTGCACTGGATCCGCTATATCAATTCGTTTATCATGAACTGCGAGTTCTTTCTCAAGAGTTTTGAGTGGTGCAATAGTTTTTTCAAAATCAGTTTTCACTTGTTCAGTTAGGTGCATTTTTTCTAACATATCAGATTGAACGCCAGCTTGTAGCATTCGATATTGTCTATGTCTTTTCTTCATAATATTTTTCTGTTTTATTAATTCTTCTAGTTGTTTTATTTTTGCCTCATTTGTCTCATTTGTATTCATTATTTTATAAGATAATATTTGAATTTTGTGGTATCATTGACTCACAGCATAAACACTTTACTGAACAACTTATTTTTGTCCTATGGAACTTTGTTCTAACGTTTTTAATAAAGTTTTTATTTCTTCTAAAAAAGCCGCATTGTCTACTTTGTCTCGAGATTTAACAGGTATTTTAGTTGCTTCTCTAGCTATTTGATCAAATTTTTCAATCTCATCTAACGTAATAACATTGTCATCACACACTCTCTGGAAGTAGTAATGTAGTTTATCATATACTTCTTTGACATGTGCATGTTTCTTACTTAAGGATTTTCGTTTCTTAGTCATTACAGATTTATCTATCACTGTTGTAAGTGACGTTGTGAAAACACCTGTACCTGTTAAAGCTGTAGCAACAACAGGAATTGTAAGAACGCCAGATGAAATGACAATAGTGAGAGCGCCTAAAGAAATTGTTAAAAATGCTCCAACGCCTTGTGTCACATTCTTAGCTATCGTCCATCTCTTTCTTAATTTATTATAATGTTCTAATCTTAACAATAGTTGCGCTTCCTTATCTTTCATGTACCTGACTCTATCTTTGTGTTTTGCTATATCCATTTCATATGATAATGAAGGATATAAAGGGGCTGATGGTTCTTTTGTTTTTACATCTTCCATTTTTAAATGAATATTTTTTGTTCATATTCATTTTGTTTTTGCTAAATTTCAAGAGGGGGGCCTATTTTGCATTTTGATTTGCTAAATTTCAAGAGGACCCTATTTTGCATTTGGATTTGCTACATTTCAAGAGGTCCCTATTTTGCATTTGGATTTTGCTAAATTTCAAGAGGTCCCTAATTTTAACAATTTTTTATAAATTTCAAAAGGACCCTATTTTAGCTGTTTTTTATAAATTTCAGGAGGACCCTATTTTTTCATTTTTTCATTTTTTCATTTTTTCATTTTTCATTTTTGTATCTACCTAGGTGCGAGATCCGGTGGCGAGCGAAGCGAAGGCGCCGGATCTCGTACCCTATACTACTAGTATATAAGTGAAGTATGCAATCAAAGCATGATTTGTGGGGACATCTATGATATTACTTTTTCGCCAGCTCTTATAAGCAGTTTTATTTGATATCTCAAATGATAACAGAAGACCATTGCATTATTGAATGGAGGGGACTGAATAGCTATGTCAAAGCTATGAATCAGCGAAAAATCACATAGTTATCCGTAGACGGTTGGAAGACAAAAACATAGATGAAGTTCCATTTCTATGGTTAGAATGTCAGAGTTGATTTGGCATAGAAATTAATTGATTGCTAAGGTACGACCGTAAACCACTCATTTATCTACACATTATGTACACATTGATGCGGATGTTATATGATTGTTTTCCTATATTAATGCATTTGCCAACTTTTGCCCACTGAACATATTGTAATCTTTGTCTGGAATCTATAAATACTTCATCTTCTTGTTGATAACCAGTTGTGCATACATTCATTGATCAGTTTTAGATTTCTATTGACTAAAATGATCACTAAAATATTGATTGTTAGTTAGTGACAGGTCTGATGAAAATAAGGAAAAATGATGAATGATGATCCTGCCTTAAGCTGCAGATGCTATGTATTAATTGCATTTGTATATATTGAGCAATTAACACAATAGTTCCTCGGCTTCCGGCAAATGGCTGAAAAATAAAACTACATTCACAACAGAAAAAAGGAAATCAACACGAAACATTCAGATGATGAATGATGCTCCTGCCTTAAGCTGCAGATACTTTGTATTAATTGCATTTGAATATATTGAGCAATTAACACAATAGTTCCTCGGCTTCCGGCAAATGGCTGAAAAATAAAACTATATTCACAACAGAAAAATGGAAAGCAACACGAAACATTCAGAAGCAAGTAAAAGCATTTGGGACATCGGACACTGAATTAAGCAAACGTAGATTTGAATTTATCGGTTAGAATATTATAGGCTGTATCAATTCACAAAAGGTCTTCCAACGAAATTTATATTATAAAGCTGTATGAAATAAACCAACGTTTCTCCTTTGTTAATAAACACTTAACTAGTGCGACGGCGTATTAAGTTTCCAATCCTACATTCAACAGTGTATAATTTTATCCTAAACATATTGTTGTTGCTAACTGGTGCTAACTACATGTACAATCACTTTACTTCAGGTGGTTGACTAGTTGCGGTCTCACTCCCATCTAACCTGAAATTAACACTTGCATTCTTCATTCAACGAGTGCCAGGATTAGAAATAAATACTTCCATTTTTTCGACAAATAATCGGCTTGATTGATTATTTTTCTATTTGACGGAAGCCGAAACATAACTCTGAAATTTCCGGTGAATTCGATTAGGGCAAGCTGTACTATATGAATAAGATAGCCTACTGTGAATAAATCATGGGTAACTTGTTCAACAGATATCCACTTCTAAGAAGTAGGTGCTTCTAGCGATCATTGCTAAAAAATATTTTGCAGAATATTTGGCAGTAATCATGATGTCATACAAAAATTTAACCGTTCAAAATAATTCGTATTTCGACGAATTGTCTCGTCTAAATAACCTCCCTGCATAGTTTCGGCTGTTGGTACACACTTTCACGGGGGAATAACTGGGCCTCAGTTATCCGGTTATTTACACGCAACATTGCGTGCGAATGATACGTCATTTAGTGTCTGATCAATCATCATCAAATCAGGTCATGAGTTTGTATTACAAAATCAACTTTGTATTAGCTGATTGAATTAGGTTGCAGAACCGCTTATTTTCTTAAAATGAAAGTACTAACTCCCATAATGCACCACCTTTCGTCAGCTGCCATTCCTTTTTCTTAAATAGGCCTACTAAAACTGTTCTTAAAGAACGCTCACTATTCAACGTCGCAACTTGAAAGAAGCTATTCTTATGACATTCATGTGGTAAACTGGGTTGAACCGGATCATTTTTGCGAAATTTATTTAGTTGCTCATGTATATTTCACGTGGTGAAAATTAACGCACTGTCTGCATTTATGGTGATTGCTTTTAGTTTCATTATATGCCAAAAATTTGACCGACTTACTGATCCAGTTGAATGCGTCATACTTTTTAATACTAGATCAACCACTAGATGAATGGGATGTAGGTCAACAATGAACCTTGCCATAAATGAGTTTTAGTGGACTATGTAGTTGAACGAAAATGAATTGGCACTGAAAAGTTATACTCTTGCTAACTGAGATGTAGAACCGTATTCATGAGACATCAACTGTATTATATGTAGTGACCTTTCACTAGGTAGGTGTTGCGCAAATTTGACGATTTAAGTTGAATAAACCTACTATCATTAACAATAACTTACCAGACGCCATTTTACGCGGTCAGAATGATTCTTTCACAGCAAAATTTATAACACCGTGCGCCATTCAGCCTGTCGTTCACACAGTCTCACTGAGTCATTGTCTGTCGCTGTCTGCTATACTCTTTAATAACAACAGTCAGACAACGATTCAGTATGACGTCACAAGTGTAAACGTCGAGTTATTTGTGTGTGAGCATCTCGCTCAATTCTCATGATGACGGTGGAATTTCCAACAGCTGGTTACTCTGGTTACTCTGTGCACAGTGACTTAAGACATCGCTAAAATAAGGGCATGCTGTGATGTTTTAGGACACACACAAGGGTCACGTGCTTCAACCACGCAGAGTTGACCTTCATTGTGATGTGAAACGTAGCACATTCATCATAGGCAAAAAATGTTACAAAAAAGCAAGCAAGGATTCCTTTCTTCTCTTTCCAGGAAATATTTGTATTAGATGCAATCTTAAATATGTAGATAAACAATATCTAAGCGCAAAATGAAGCAATTTCTCCACTGTTTCATCTGTAAAACCATACCATTCAGAAATGACACGTCCATCAGCAAAATTGGCATGAAATATGAGAAGCCTGATGAATTTTGGGTAGGAATCAATTGGAAAATTGAGTTGTTGCCAAAAATTTTAGACACAGTAACTTTTTGAAATTGGTAAACGTGAATTTCTGAAAATCATCTTGGCGAAAAAAGATGGCGGACATGTCGCCAAAAAAAAATACATTAGAGCAATGAGTTGATTGCACACACTTAACATATTTAAACACTTTGATTTAAACTGTAACCAATCGGAACTGTAAATGCTGGATAACTGAAGATATTATTTGTTAGCTTTCCATTAACATAACCACCTTCTATAATATCACATTGAACGTTGATTGAATTTATTTCAGTTATTTTAGGTATATTTTCACTGATATGAAAACCTTGTGCATAGAGTTTCTTTTTAAATCCTAATAGTCTTGATAAAGATTTGTCAATATCAAAATCAACTTGATGATTTTCATCTAAAGTAAGAGAAAATTTATTTACTGCTGGTTCAACTGCGAAATGTAATTGTTTCTTGTCTTTAAATTGAATGCCTAAATGTCTTTTTATTTCATTGGAAATCGATTCAACTTCATAAGATCCACGAAGAAAAGTTAATTCTTTCCAAGTTTTACCTTTGTCATTTGAATATTTAAATCGATCATTTACGTCTTTGATAATATTTTGTATAGTGTTAAATGTTGAAAAACTAGTTAATGCTACTTCATAATGTTTGTCTTGTTCTAAGTGAATAATAGGGTCTAAATTACAAGTATGCGAGGACGTAGTTGCTACAAATTTTAATGACGTACTAAATTTTGATGGGGACAAAATCTCGATTAAATTTTCTAAATGTTTATTAATTTTTTCTAGTTCTGCCGAAGACATTTTTAACTAAATAATTTAGATAAGCTTTTGTAGTCTTTTTCGCTAATAATTTTCTTTTCTGATAGTCTTTTTAAGATTGCATGTATTTCGTTAAAACTAGAGTTATGTCCTTCTTTTGTTGCGGCTAATAAAATCTCTAATCTGTTTATTAATTCTTGTGGATCATCGGGTAGGAAAACCGTTGTCTCTTTTAGACTTGTTCCTGTTTTCGGGTAACTAGTCGGTGTTGAATAACCAGTTCTTGCTGGAGAAGCAGCCATTAGTGTTGAATAACCAATCGGTGTTGAATAACCAGTTCTTGCTGGCGAAGCAGCTGTTAGTATTGGTATCTTTGTTCTTGTTTTACTGGTACTAGACGCTTTGAATAATAAGCCATTTAAATTTTTATAACGCTTAAGTGTTTTTGCAGTCCCAACCTTGTCTAACATAGTTTTGTATTTCAGTAGATCATCAGTGCGATAGTTATCTAAATCCGCTCCTCTTAATAAATCCACGAAATTTCTGTCTAAACTGAAAGCTGTTTTGTCTGGTGTGAAAATTAAACTTTCTTTAGTATTTATAAATAATTCTTCACCACCTAAGTAAAATCTAAGAAATGGCTTTCCCTCTATAAATGAAGTAGAATGTTCAAATAGCAAAATTGCAAGTTTGCTTCTAACAAACCATAATCATCCATGATGGTTTTCTGCACTGGATCCGCTATATCAATTCGTTTATCATGAACTGCGAGTTCTTTCTCAAGAGTTTTGAGTGGTGCAATAGTTTTTTCAAAATCAGTTTTCACTTGTTCAGTTAGGTGCATTTTTTCTAACATATCAGATTGAACGCCAGCTTGTAGCATTCGATATTGTCTATGTCTTTTCTTCATAATATTTTTCTGTTTTATTAATTCTTCTAGTTGTTTTATTTTTGCCTCATTTGTCTCATTTGTATTCATTATTTTATAAGATAATATTTGAATTTTGTGGTATCATTGGCTCACAGCATAAACACTTTACTGAACAACTTATTTTTGTCCTATGGAACTTTGTTCTAACGTTTTTAATAAAGTTTTTATTTCTTCTAAAAAAGCCGCATTGTCTACTTTGTCTCGAGATTTAACAGGTATTTTAGTTGCTTCTCTAGCTATTTGATCAAATTTTTCAATCTCATCTAACGTAATAACATTGTCATCACACACTCTCTGGAAGTAGTAATGTAGTTTATCATATACTTCTTTGACATGTGCATGTTTCTTACTTAAGGATTTTCGTTTCTTAGTCATTACAGATTTATCTATCACTGTTGTAAGTGACGTTGTGAAAACACCTGTACCTGTTAAAGCTGTAGCAACAACAGGAATTGTAAGAACGCCAGATGAAATGACAATAGTGAGAGCGCCTAAAGAAATTGTTAAAAATGCTCCAACGCCTTGTGTCACATTCTTAGCTATCGTCCATCTCTTTCTTAATTTATTATAATGTTCTAATCTTAACAATAGTTGCGCTTCCTTATCTTTCATGTACCTGACTCTATCTTTGTGTTTTGCTATATCCATTTCATATGATAATGAAGGATATAAAGGGGCTGATGGTTCTTTTGTTTTTACATCTTCCATTTTTAAATGAATATTTTTTGTTCATATTCATTTTGTTTTTGCTAAATTTCAAGAGGGGGGCCTATTTTGCATTTTGATTTGCTAAATTTCAAGAGGACCCTATTTTGCATTTGGATTTGCTACATTTCAAGAGGTCCCTATTTTGCATTTGGATTTTGCTAAATTTCAAGAGGTCCCTAATTTTAACAATTTTTTATAAATTTCAAAAGGACCCTATTTTAGCTGTTTTTTATAAATTTCAGGAGGACCCTATTTTTTCATTTTTTCATTTTTTCATTTTTCATTTTTGTATCTACCTAGGTGCGAGATCCGGTGGCGAGCGAAGCGAAGGCGCCGGATCTCGTACCCTATACTACTAGTATATAAGTGAAGTATGCAATCAAAGCATGATTTGTGGGACATCTATGATATTACTTTTTCGCCAGCTCTTATAAGCAGTTTTATTTGATATCTCAAATGATAACAGAAGACCATTGCATTATTGAATGGAGGGGACTGAATAGCTATGTCAAAGCTATGAATCAGCGAAAAATCACATAGTTATCCGTAGACGGTTGGAAGACAAAAACATAGATGAAGTTCCATTTCTATGGTTAGAATGTCAGAGTTGATTTGGCATAGAAATTAATTGATTGCTAAGGTACGACCGTAAACCACTCATTTATCTACACATTATGTACACATTGATGCGGATGTTATATGATTGTTTTCCTATATTAATGCATTTGCCAACTTTTGCCCACTGAACATATTGTAATCTTTGTCTGGAATCTATAAATACTTCATCTTCTTGTTGATAACCAGTTGTGCATACATTCATTGATCAGTTTTAGATTTCTATTGACTAAAATGATCACTAAAATATTGATTGTTAGTTAGTGACAGGTCTGATGAAAATAAGGAAAAATGATGAATGATGATCCTGCCTTAAGCTGCAGATGCTATGTATTAATTGCATTTGTATATATTGAGCAATTAACACAATAGTTCCTCGGCTTCCGCAAATGGCTGAAAAATAAAACTACATTCACAACAGAAAAAAGGAAATCAACACGAAACATTCAGATGATGAATGATGCTCCTCCTTAAGCTGCAGATACTTTGTATTAATTGCATTTGAATATATTGAGCAATTAACACAATAGTTCCTCGGCTTCCGGCAAATGGCTGAAAAATAAAACTATATTCACAACAGAAAAATGGAAAGCAACACGAAACATTCAGAAGCAAGTAAAAGCATTTGGGACATCGGACACTGAATTAAGCAAACGTAGATTTGAATTTATCGGTTAGAATATTATAGGCTGTATCAATTCACAAAAGGTCTTCCAACGAAATTTATATTATAAAGCTGTATGAAATAAACCAACGTTTCTCCTTTGTTAATAAACACTTAACTAGTGCGACGGCGTATTAAGTTTCCAATCCTACATTCAACAGTGTATAATTTTATCCTAAACATATTGTTGTTGCTAACTGGTGCTAACTACATGTACAATCACTTTACTTCAGGTGGTTGACTAGTTGCGGTCTCACTCCCATCTAACCTGAAATTAACACTTGCATTCTTCATTCAACGAGTGCCAGGATTAGAAATAAATACTTCCATTTTTTCGACAAATAATCGGCTTGATTGATTATTTTCTATTTGACGGAAGCCGAAACATAACTCTGAAATTTCCGGTGAATTCGATTAGGGCAAGCTGTACTATATGAATAAGATAGCCTACTGTGAATAAATCATGGGTAACTTGTTCAACAGATATCCACTTCTAAGAAGTAGGTGCTTCTAGCGATCATTGCTAAAAAAATATTTTGCAGAATATTTGGCAGTAATCATGATGTCATACAAAAATTTAACCGTTCAAAATAATTCGTATTTCGACGAATTGTCTCGTCTAAATAACCTCACTGCATAGTTTCGGCTGTTGGTACACACTTTCACGGGGGAATAACTGGGCCTCAGTTATCCGGTTATTTACACGCAACATTGCGTGCGAATGATACGTCATTTAGTGTCTGATCAATCATCATCAAATCAGGTCATGAGTTTGTAATACAAAATCAACTTTGTATTAGCTGATTGAATTAGGTTGCAGAACCGCTTATTTTCTTAAAATGAAAGTACTAACTCCCATAATGCACCACCTTTCGTCAGCTGCCATTCCTTTTTCTTAAATAGGCCTACTAAAACTGTTCTTAAAGAACGCTCACTATTCAACGTCGCAACTTGAAAGAAGCTATTCTTATGACATTCATGTGGTAAACTGGGTTGAACCGGATCATTTTTGCGAAATTTATTTAGTTGCTCATGTATATTTCACGTGGTGAAAATTAACGCACTGTCTGCATTTATGGTGATTGCTTTTAGTTTCATTATATGCCAAAAATTTGACCGACTTACTGATCCAGTTAAATGCGTCATACTTTTTAATACTAGATCAACCACTAGATGAATGGGATGTAGGTCAACAATGAACCTTGCCATAAATGAGTTTTAGTGGACTATGTAGTTGAACGAAAATGAATTGGCGCTGAAAAGTTATACTCTTGCTAACTGAGATGTAGAACCGTATTCATGAGATATCAACTGTATTATATGCAGTGACCTTTCACTAGGTAGGTGTTGCGCAAATTTGACGATTTAAGTTGAATAAACTTACTATCATTAACAATAACTTACCAGACGCCATTTTACGCGGTCAGAATGATTCTTTCACAGCAAAATTTATAACACCGTGCGCCATTCAGCCTGTCGTTCACACAGTCTCACTGAGTCATTGTCTGTCGCTGTCTGCTATACTCTTTAATAACAACAGTCAGACAACGATTCAGTATGACGTCACAAGTGTAAACGTCGAGTTATTTGTGTGGGAGCATCTCGTTCAATTCTCATGATGACGGTGGAATTTCCAACAGCTGGTTACTCTGGTTACTCTGTGCACAGTGACTTAAGACATCGCTAAAATAAGGGCATGCTGTGTTGTTTTAGGACACACACAAGGGTCACGTGCTTCAAACCACGCAGAGTTGACCTTCACTGTGATGGAACGTAGCATATTCATCATAGGCAAAAAAATGTTACAAAAAGCAAGCAAGGATTCCTTTCTTCTCTTTCCAGGAAATATTTGTATTAGATGCAATCTTAAATATGTAGATAAACAATATCTAAGCGCAAAATGAAGCAATTTCTCCACTGTTTCATCTGTAAAACCATACCATTCAGAAATGACACGTCCATCAGCAAAATTGGCATGAAATATGAGAAGCCTGATGAATTTTGGGTAGGAATCAATTGGAAAATTGAGTTGTTGCCAAAAATTTTAGCCACAGTAACTTTTTGAAATTGGTAAACGTGAATTTCTGAAAATCATCTTGGCGAAAAAAGATGGCGGACATGTCGCCAAAAAAAATACATTAGAGCAATGAGTTGATTGTACACTTAACATATTTAAACACTTTGGATACGATCATTTGAGATGAAGTTCCCTTACAGAACTCAACTAAAATGAAATCATAGGAAAAGCTTCAGGTTTTCACAATAAGGTTCCTAAAAAAGAAAAATCGATTGCTGTTTATTGTTTCCATTTTATGATTGATATCTAAATTACTACTATGAATGATACAGACAAATATCGCTAAAAATCAGTGGTAGTCAAACATTAGGGAGAAGCTACTATTGAGACTACTCGCTTGTAAAAGTTGGAGTAATGATTCCGATTCTAAATTGTTGTATTCTTCTTTCGGTGCACATATCCGTACCATATAGACCCAGTTGTTCCAACGCAAAAATGGGAACAAACATCAAAGACTACATTATCATGTTATTTCATCGGACTAATTCATCGAAATAGTTATTCTATAGCTGAGCGGTTACTACGTCACTTAGTGTCAAAAAAACTGAGTTGGTAATTAAAAATCGAATAGATTTTCATTAATTGAGATATACGTATAACCACTTACTAGCTTGAAATATTCATAGGCCTATAGGCCTCCTACAACCGTATACAACATAATATCACCTTGAAAATACTGAATCCTTCGACTTGTAAGTCGTCCTATGTCATCACTTCTCTTAAGTGGGTCTATTCAATTCGTTATTCATTTAGGCCTACAACTCACAACATTATTCAATGCAACTGGTTGGAAGAAGCAATTCTGGCAATACATATGCGATGTCATCGTACACCGGCAAACTGAGGAGATTCAAACAGTGCGAAATTGATCTATTTTCCGCTCAGATGTTAACTAATATGACGCAGAACAGTATGCCATACATTCTATATTGATATTCCTAAACTCAAATTTCAAGGAATCAAGGAATTCATTTCTAAGAATTTAACTGACTACAAGTCCATTTGATTGCCTCATATGTTTTACATTAAATCAACCATGAAATGAATGAGTGGTTAGCCAATTCATAGACTAGGCCTTGTCATAGAGAAAACTGGAGAAGTATGTAGTTAAACATCACTGAGTTGGCACTAAATTGTCAGACATACAAGTCATTTTCGTCATTGTCTATTACACCGGCTCCCTTTTGTTCTCACGGCTATTGTATATCAATACAATATTCTTCCGTGTCTCTTACAATGCCTACTATATATCAACTACATGATACCCTAAATTGCTGAAATTAGCAAGAAACACGCAAGAAAATGTGTCTTGATTTGCTCATGCTTTTAATTTTTTGTCTGAGAATTTCTGAGTCCCTCAAGAAATTCATTTCAGAGATGTCATAAGCACAGTTATCGTATTTCCTATCAACCAGCGATTTCAAAATATTTAGCCTACCGACCATTCAACAAAAAAACCAACATACTTCTCTCAAAACTATTTATGAAGCAATTAGCATTAGCGACTGTGCCTATGCAACAGCTCTGCGAGATCAAAATTTTGTCGTCAAAGACTTAATATGTACTGTCTGTGTTTTCTATCTATTGGATTTTAGAAACATCTTCTGTTTAACATCAGCGCATCAAATTTACTGAATATCCTGGCTAGTTGAGTCAAGTTGAAATTGTAAGTTGAATCAATCTACTGTAACCAACTTACCAGATACACCACTTCAGACGTAGGTCAGAAAGATTCGTCGACAATATCATGCAACTGTGTCGTGAATCATCAACCCTCCTGTCGGCGCATTTCTTCTTTAATAACGCAACGTGACAGCTATTATGCATGACGTCACATCGATGAAGGTGTCTAACATATTGGTTGGGAGCATCTACTTCACATTGCCATGATGACGACGTTGTTACTTACCATCGGTAGAATAGGAGGAAAATGGCTTGGTTTTGATTCAGACACAAGCATCACGTGCGTCAGTGACTCAGAGTGTGCATTACTAGGAAATGAAGCGCAAATCTTTCATCAACAACACAAAATAATGCTAAATTAGCGAATGAAGATCTCCTATTGTCTATGATATGGGCATTGATATGTCTATGAAATCATGCCAATCAGAATAGCCACGTTCATCAAGTTATTTGACAATCAGTATGAGTAATATGATAGATTTCTTGCAGAAATAAACATGAGAGTGTAGTTAATAACATGAAATTAATAATTTAGATACTATAACTTATAGAAATAACAACTACGTCGATAACTTCGTCCATTACATGTCAATTTTTTGAAATTGGCAAGCATTGATTTCTGAATATCAACTTGCAAAGCAAGGATGTCAAATCTGTCTATAATGAGAGTCTACTATACCACTAACATCGTCATGTAAGTAGCTGTTAAAAACATAGAGTGGGTAATAAAATTTACAAATCATGCCGAGTAGTTAATCATTTGCACTCAACATTGTCATGCGTATTGGCGCTATGGATTAGAACATCATCCCTGTGGTAAAGGCGACGTCGTGCCAACGTCGGTCCATCGTCGGTCAGCAAATTTTGGTCGGCTGTTGGTTGGTTACTAGTCGGCCAAAAATATTGTGTTGGCTCATGGTTTGCAATGGTCGGTTTACTGTCGGCCAAAATTTTATGTGGGTGGATTTTAGTCGAGTTTTATTTGGCCAAGGTCGGTCGAAAATGCTGTGTTGGCACATAGTCGGCCAATGTCGGCACATGGTCGGCCAATTATCTATGGTTGGATTGTGTTCGTATTTCAATTGACCATGGTCGGACTAGAGTATTGTTGGCTTCCCAATGTCAAGATCTTAAGTGGGATATCGGACATTATATGGGAATTCTTTCAGCATCAGCATTTTCTGTAGTGCTGAATCCTCGAATGCAGTTGTACCTGCTCTAGGCTTCATAGCGAATCATGCATTGTAATGAAAAATATAACTGCGGTTTTATATGGGCTGAAGCTGGTCATGGAATGTAAAACCCGTATTATGCTCATTGCGCATTTCCGATCTAAAAACATGTCATTGATGATCTCCATTCTTTTTAAATCATCGGTACTGTGGCTACAATAAGAAATAGACTCACTTTGAAATAGTCAATCGATCTACTATATATATGGACCTGCGGTTCTACTTCAGTAAACCTATGTGTTGATTTTGATTGATACAGTTGTGTTCGCTAAATTACTTCACTAAAAATTTCTGAACTTTAGATAATGAATCAAAGAGCAGCTGAATCAAACAGATGCGTTAATATCAGCTCACTCAGTCTGTGAGATCAGTAATGGGCAAAAGACCGTTCCAGGTTTCCATAAAATTCAAAAAAATGGTATCTTTAAAAACGACATAAATTCATGAATTTAGACCCTTTTTCAGATTTTTCAGATTTTTCAGACCTAAATACATGAATTTAGTCCATTCAAAAAGTACCATTTTTTCAGAAATGGTATCTTTAAAAACGACATAAATTCATGAATTTAGACCCGTTTTCAGGTTTTTAAGACCTAAATTCATAAATTTGGGCGTTTTTAAAAATACCCAATTTTCAAATTTTTCAAAATCTCAAATTTCAGAATTATAATTTTTACTTTGAAAATCATGACCGTTCCAGGACACCGAAAAAATCAGAAAAGTTAAGAATCTCAAATTTGTGATTATGACATTTTTCATTGCTTAAATCATGACCGTTCCAGGACACCGAAAATCATAAAAGTTGAGAATTTCAAATTCATGAATTTTATCCATCTTTCAGGTTTTTAAAATATATCATGTGACTAATAATATTTCTTTAAAAGTGGAAGAAACCGCAAGAATATATCCTTCAATATCATATGAACGTAGTTCTACTACCCCCTCCCTTCTAACTTCTAGGGGTCCCTTCTGACTTCTAGGGGTCCCTTAAGAAATTTTTTATTTAAAATGAACAACATAAATGAGTTTTTAAAATTATATGGAACGCAAACAACTACAAATTTTGATCTAAAGAAAATTGCAAATCAATTAGTAATAAAGAATTTTCATGTTCTAATGAGAGATGAATTACAATTGATCAAAAATAAGCCAACAGGAACCTTCAGTTCCTGGATCAAAGTTCCATCAATAACTATAAATTTCATAACGAATCTTCACACAACAGATGAAAAAGGTGTACATTGGTCTGCAGGTATCTTTAAAAAAAATCGAGATAATTACTTTTTCGACCGCCCGGAGGCTGAGAACTATTGGTTCGACTCTTATGGACTTCCACCTACAAATGAAGTCCAAAAAATTACTTGGCAATGGAAACTTATAATACATTTCAAATTCAAACCGGGAACTACTTACTGTGGTCAATCATGTCTGTATGTTTTATTTTAAATTACAATAAAGGAGTACCATTTCTTGATATTGTGTTAGAATTGAATGAAAATAATGATAATTAAAAATCAGTTCGTTGTAATTCATTTGATAAAATCGGCCCTCTGATATCTTCATCATCTAAATCTTTGATTTCGTAAGTAATCGGATAAGTTTGATTTATATTTTACAAACTTCAAATATTTCTTTAGTCCAATAGCCAACGAAGCCTTTTTCAAATTTATTCTTATATTTACAATATTCTAACTCTATCTCCAATTTTAAATTCGGCTTACGTTTCTGTTTAAAATTCGGATTACTCTCATTCAAATTATTATTTTCGTTCGTAATAATTATTCTCGAATGTTTTCTTTCGGATTAAATCAGGGTCGTCAGAAGCATTCTCTTGGAGTTTCTTCAATACCAGAATGAACTTTATTATTGTACTCTTCTACAACTCCTGGTAATATCTTCAACCATTTCTGATTTCTTTGCTCAGTAAATTTCTTGAATAATTTATTTTTTAACGTCCGATTGAATCTTTCTATCACTGCAGCTTTTCCAGCGTTTTCAGTTGAATAAACAGTTTCAAATAGTGGCTGAACGTTTCGGTTATAAAATTCCGACCCTTTATCAACAAACAATTTCCTTGGCTTTATATTACTTTCTTTAAGGATTTCTTCAAACGCATATTTAACTGATAGACCACTTTTATTTTTTAAAGGCTTTACCCAAGCGTATCGTGTATATAAATCTATGACTGTCAATGCGTATTTGTAGTCCCTTTCATTCGGCATATGAATAAGATCAGCACTCCAAATATCATCTTTATCAAATACTTTTACTTTCAATAAATATTTAGGCCTTCTGTATTCCCTATGAATTTCAAGACGCGTAGGTTCGAGGCGTTGCTCTCAGACAGCTTTGCTGTCGTTTCATTTAAAACCAGTCCGAATAATATTTTATCTTGTAAAGCTTTCTTAACAAACATTCTTTCAATTTTTTCTCTAAATGTAGGATTTTGAATACTATCTAATTCTTGAATCATCTTCTTATCAGCTGCATGTCGAGAACTTAGATCATGATTTCGATAAGCTAAATCATGTCTATAAGCGGCGGCATCTACTCTATTGATTGGTTCTTCACCTGGTTTTGGATTATCATTCTCATCTAGTCTTATATCTAATCGAGTTCCTGGACCGGTATATGAATGACCAGGAAGATGTTTTTCTTTTGAATATTTACTCCAAATAAATCCAGGAAAGTTTTCTAATGTTTTTTGTATGTTACCTCCAATATGCTGACAGTCTGAGTTTTTATTTTTGTTTAATAGATAATTCAATAAATCTAAATTAGCAATTTTTGATTTAATTAAATTTTCGGAATTTGTAGAATTCATTTTAAAAGATAAAATAATAGTTTTACCGGATCGGACCAAAGGTCCTGAGGTCCTGACCTTATCATACTAGGACTTAGATATATTCCAGAACCATCTTTAGTTTCTTTAATTTCAATTAAATCATCAACATCGTGGAGAATATTTTTAAGAACTCGTTTTCCTTCATCAACTAATTTTAATTTACTAATGAGATTATCTACTATTCCTTCACCCCTAGCAACTATCTCTAACTCTCTATTATGACGTTTTTGTTCTTCTAATGCTGCCTTCTCTGATTTATTTTTATTTACTGCTTGGACAATACCAGCTGTCCCACCTGCAACACTTCCTGTCGCTGCTATGCCACCTATTATTAGTGGAATTAATGGGAGAATCCCGCCATTCTTTTCTTCTTGTAATTGAATATTCTCTATAATTTGGTTTACTTATGTAATACTTTTTTTTGCTAATCGTAATAGTTTTAGGGGTATTTTTGTCAACAATATTACGCAATTTTAATTCAACAGTTTTAGTATTATTACTTTTCGCTTGCGATATTTTTAATAAAAAAATTTTAAAATTAGAATTTTTAAATGCTATTCTAGTATTATGAATAAAAATTTTGAAATTAGGATTTTATTTAATCTATTCTAGTTACGAATAAAAAAATTTATTACCTTAATTACTAAAAAAAATTTAAGTTAACAAAAATTTTAATTAACTTATCCTAGCCACATCTTTCCATTAAGAATTTCAATAGGAATGATTTTACATCTTTTTTAGCAATAAAACCATAAGCCATCAATGAAGTTGTGGAATCTTTTTTTTTTCCAATATTAATTGTTACATCAACAACCAGTCTTGATAATATCTTCAGATTGTGCACTTAAATCGAAACAGAAAACAAGATATAAATGTCTCCAGTCTCCAGAAGTTAATTGTGGTTCAACTCCAAATTCTACACAAAGATTTCGATAAGAATCATATCCTTCCATAAATTGATTATTGGTATCATCGAATCTTAATGGATCAATTGGTTATCGGGTTTGATTTTATGAAACTTGTAAACTTCGAATTGTATTAATATGAAAAAGATTGTTTGTTCTTATCAAAACTTGGAGAATTATTTCTTTGAAAGTTAGCTAATAATTATCTTGGAGTATTCGCAGTTCTAGTAAAATGCCAGTTAAATCTTTGTTCGGAAAAAGTTACTGAACTAGCAGTTACGCTTTAGAAAATTTACTGGAATTGGTTTGTTAGTATTTTAATCTTTTTGCAATAGCTGTTTCAATCTCTAAACTAGGAGTAATATGCTTAATCCACCATTCAAGTCTATCAATTTTTAAATATGCTTTTTTTCCAGTCTTACCAAAAAAGATTAATTCATTATTTGCTGTGCGATGAATTATTAAATTTAAATTTTAATTGAATATGAATTTTGATCATAATCTAAATATCCGAATATGGAGACAATGACCAATTAACTGTCTGTTTACTTTTTTTGTTAAACTCACGTCTTTCCTTTCATATGCACAGTATTAATTTGTTTTATTTTAAATGTTTTGCAATATTTTCTACATCTTTCGCAATTCCTGCGGCATCTGTTCCAGCGTGAGTTAAATCATCTAACAATTATACCATCATTATGTATCAGGAAACCACTCCTTTTCGATTTCATACTTGTTTATTATTTTCACCAATTGTTACAAATCTAAGCAGTTGTGATCAATTACACCTGGAGAATCACTTATTGTTTCTATATTTTGAGTGTGCAACATCTAAACGCATTTGTGTAAAATAATCTTGTGGAAAAAAATTTATTCTCTAGTGCAATATTGATCGGTATCTGGTAATGGTGTTGTTAAAATTGGCATCACTATATAAAGAAAATATTCACAGTGTAAAATATGAATCAGGGTAGATATATAATAACTCTGACTGATTATTCAACTGTCAAAAATTAAATCTCCTCCAGTATTCACTGCTACTGGAAGATCCGGAGGTCTCATAGCTATTCTTATTATAGTCATTCTTTTTTTGATTATAACTAAGAACTGGTGGTTTCTCTAATCAAATTTTATTTTCGATATAGCGAAGACATTTTTATAAAAAAATAATTTGACTTTTTTGTTTTTCTCACACACAGAAAAGTAAAAAATTTCTGCTAAAATAATTTTTACTAAAAATTTATAAAAAATTTTACTAAAAAAAATTTTGCTAAAAAATTTTACATCTTAAAAAATCAAAATTTTAGAATTTTGCTAGACCAGCTCCGCTGCGTTAGACCTGCTCACTGATTACCTCTTGTTCTGTCAATTGATACGTTCTATGGACTACGCCTGATTTCTTCGTATGTTTACTATCAGACGGAGCTCCGACTCCTCAAGGTTTCACCCCACAGCTTATGTTTAGCAATTTTGTTATTTTGTTTCCTCTGAAAGTTTTTTTTAAATTTTTTAGTTCTTCAGAATCATTCCTAAGTTTACGAATAGCTTCTAGTTGTTTTTAATTCGTTTTGAGACTTTAATCAGCATTTGATATTGCACTAGCTGGTATCTACCATAGCAGCTGCTCCTTTTGCAGCAGATGTAATCAAATCTTTATTATTTTTAATTAAGTTAACGATACTTCCAATACCAGAAAAGATGCTCAGCTCCTTCCTTCGCACCTGCGGTGCCTAGGAACTTTTGTGTTCGTCTGATTATCTTAGAATCGATAAAGTGTGATTCATAGCGTAGGCTTCGATGAGCATATTTTTTGATTTGAAGCAAAATGTTTTAAGATAACACATTGTGTTTATTAAATTATAGGCCATTTCTTAGGATTAAATTTGTACTTTTTGGGAAGAAATACTTTATTTGGCAAATGATTACGTGTTATAATTGGTTATATAACCTGCAGGAGCTTTGGTACCGATTAGGTTAGATAACCTCATGGACTAGGTCGTTCAAGATTTTACGTTTGTGACATGGACAACAACCTTCGAGATAACTTTATTAATTGACTGTTTGCACTTTATTCTAGTTGCGTCAAGCAGCGTGTGATGGTACTTTAATTTCTTTTCTATTAACTTGCCATTTTCCTCCTGATTCATCTGTCAACGCCGCTTTAAGAGCATTTTAACTTTATTTTAAGAACATCTAATTGTCTTTTGAAACAGCATCTAAACTGTTCTTTATTTTCTTTAGAGTTTTCTTGTAAATTTTTCTTTAATTCTATTTGTTCTAATTGATTTTAAGAGTTTTCCATTTTATCAACTTTTTGATTAAGTGAGTTTACTTCATTTATTTATTCTATTCATCTTTTTCATTTGTTGAGTAATTTTAGAACTCAATTCATCAACACTTATTTTGAATGTAGTTTGTAATGCTTTAAATTTTTTTTAATTCTTTCAGGTAGTTTTTCTATTTCATCTTCTAATTGTTCTTTCAATAAGTTGTATTTGATGTTTATTTGATAATGACTGCAGATTTTAACTCTTTATAGAAAGTAATATTAAAATTTTTGATTGTTCAGAAATCTTTTTAAATAAGTTTTTGCTATATCTGCTTCTAGCTCTATCCATTTTATTATCAAGTTTTAGATAAGTTTTTCGCTTTAAGGATTTGTCATTAAGTTTTAAGCAACTTTAATTCATTTCATCAGTGGAACCAAATACATCGTTTATACATTTATTTCTTTTAAGTCATTGATTTGATGTGATCAACATATATGTTTATTTGTCAACTCTGTATTTTGTTGCGGAAAGAACTCGGATAGTTGTCAATGGATCAGATATAATACGTCTCAGTTTTCATGATATAATGAATTTCTATCTCTATTTCTAATTCTTGATTATTCGGGATATATGCACCTCCACCAACATTTGGTATAAGCATCATTTTTAAAACGCATTAAAAAAGTAATTGTTTTTATGTAATGAGAAAAAATAAATTTTTTTCTATATAAAAAATAAAAAATAAAATAATTTTTTCTAATAAAAATAAAAAATGGATATAAGCAAATTTTAAAAAAAAATTATATTCGTACCGCATATCATTCACTGTTCTTTCTTATTCGACGAGATCAACGGGATTTGAAAATAAATGTTTTTGATAATTAATAATCCAGATAGTATTGATGTAGAATATTTTATCTTGAATATACAAGCGAAATATATTTAGAGAACTCAGACTAAAAGGTTTACCTTCTATAGAAGACTAACTATGATGTATTTTTCCTAGGTGATCCATTTATTAAATTTATGGATATTGTTTAAGAAATATAATGATGTTGCTTACGTGATGTGAATTAAATAAAGAAAATATGGTTAGTTATTGGTCATAATAATGTTTCGGATTTATTAGAGCAGTGTTAGCCAATTTAGTATTACTGGATTGGTTAGAAACTAAAATTATTAATTATATCAATATTAAAGAATTTAGTTAAAAAATTAAAATCTTTCTCAAAGGAATAAAATTAGATTATTTGTTGATGAACAATAAAACCAATATAATATTCATATATCGAGAGTAAAAACATAAATGAAGAATTATTTATGTCAAGTATATTTATAGAGATACAATTTATAAACAAGAGAAACATTAGAAATGCCGCAAAGATATGATGATGATGTACTTATATATAGGATTATTATTTCAAACTTTAAATATTAATTTGTTAAAATCTTTTATAAATGGTTTAGATCTAACAGGAGAAAATTTATATGTGGACATACACCTTTTATACTATTAACACATGACCATAATCATAATCATAATAAACGAACCGAAAGGTTCTAGGGCTTTGCCCGATCTTAAAGAATCTTATGTAATACTACTAATGATAATAATATATATGATGATTCTGAAACATCTGAAAAGGTGTAATATGGTAATAATAAAAGATTAGTAAAAAATATTAGTAATTATAAAAATTAGTGAAGTGAAGAAGAAATTTATAGATCTCATACTGATGTACATGATATTAATACTACATATAATCAAAATTTATCTAAATTTCATTTTTCTTACAATTGAAATAATAATGATGGAATAGTTGAAGATACTGTTAGACAACTATGTGTCGGGTCTAACAAAAATTTGAATTAGGATTTACATCTAATCAATTTAAAATTTTATCATCTTTAATAAAAACTAAAAGTGATTCAGATTATGGTGGTGTTATTAAATTTTCCAAAAGAGATCAAAGACCAATATTTTTCTCTATATTATATTATTCAAGATAAGAAATGTAATTTAGAGTTAGATATTCCAATAAGGAATGGTAATCCTATCAGGGAATGGCATCCTATACCAAAAAAGTGTAATTTATGATGTTGAGAAATCAATTTATGATGATGATGAAGAATCAATTGATGATGATGATGAAGATCAATAGTTAGTGAAAATAAATTTAAATTATCTTTTGATAAAACGTTATATGTTGATTAAATTTGAACTTATATATGATAAAGAAAATAAAATAACTAAAGAACGTGAAATATATAATAATATAATATTACACTCAAGCCTTGATATTAGAATGTTTATATCTAAAATTAAAACACAATTTTTTCTTTAAAAAATAAAAAAATGGAAAATACCAAGTTTATTGTTACTTATGTAAAAAAAAGTTGCAAACAAAAAGAAGTTATCAATCTCATTTAAATAGTAAATTGCATTTACAAAATGTAGATCGAGTTGGTGATAGGGAAATATATTAAAATTAAATAGTTATATAAACTATCTAGAAACATTGCCTATATCTGATATAAAAGTTATAAAAAAATGTTTGATGATTATTCACATGTTCGGAATATAAAAAAAGTTTTTAATTGTGAAGATTCTGAACCCTACCCAGATGGAAGATATTTATTTAGCGATACTGATGAATTTGAATGATGCTGAACATAACGATGAAGCGCGTAACAGATATAAAATATTTATTTAATGAATCGGTGGAACATATGAAAACCGATGAAACTTTTTATATTGTATTAACAACTTTTATAATATATTTAAGAAATCTTTCAAATGTTATATGAATGTAGAAGTACTTTTACAAACAATGGACCTGATGGAATTCCTGAAGAAATAATACAAGGACATTTTACAAATTCACAAGAAATTCATAATGTAAATGATATACAACCACATATTTGAATCTAATGATACTTAAATTAGGAAAATTGTATAATTGAAGCCCAGTTACGTGAATCTGGTTGGAGATTTGTTTAAAATATCTATCTAAGAAAATAGTAATTGATAAATAATAAAATAATACTGGTGGTAGTTATGTTTCCTTTACCTTTCAGTTCACCACAAATAATCAACATAAAAATGAAGATGCTTATTGTTTTCTGTGGAGTATTATAGCACATTTACATCCTGCCAGAATATCATAAAGAAAGACTAAGTCATTACAATAAAGATGAATAATAAATGAATTTGATCTTTCTGATGGTCTTAGATGAATTTTCCATTAGATTATAATAGGTTAATAAAGTTTCATAAAAAGAATAAAATTTAATAGAAGTAATGTTTTTGAATTAAATGTGAATTATGTTTCTATTGGTAAAATTACTCCACTTTACTCAGATTCAAAAAAATTTTATTTTGAATAATAAAAAAATTTATGTCAATCAGAAATAGTATATAAGATAAGAGGAGGAATATTACATGCATCATAATATTTTTTACCAAGGGAAATATCTATATGTACTGAAAAAATTTGAAATTGTTAAAACATTATCACCAATAATGATTAATCATAATAATTATATAAAGGACGTAAATTATAATTATATGATTATGATTCCGATTATTTATCTTTATCTTTTAGAATATCAACAAAAATTACAAATTTAAATAAAAGTTTACAAAAATGTTATAAACAGATTATCAACAACAAACAAAAATATTAGTACAAGAATATGGCCATAAATATCAAAATAAGATAGAAAACGATTCACAAAAATTAATATGATAAGACAATATAAGAATTAAATAATGCAAAAGAACTCACAAAATAAATGAATGTTTAAAAAATGTCAACAACAATATAAAGAACAATATGAGATAAAGAATATGAACAACAGTCTACAAATATTAAATCAAAATTATCATCGAAATACATTAATCTTACAAAAGACAAATTGATGAACACATGAAATATATAAAGATAAATTTGAAAAATTAAGAACTCAAAACAAACAAACCAGCACAAGCGATATATTATTATTTATCAGGTGTCATTTTATATTGTGTAAAGATGTTTCTATATTTACAAAAACTTCAGATAATGCTAATTTTCCTTGTCTTCCAATGTATGACAGAGCTTTTAGAACTAAAGAAGAAATGAATAGACATTTGGAGAATTGTCGAACAAAATGAAGCAGTTGAAAATACTTTTCCTAAAGATGATTATTTAGAATATAATAAAGGTATTTAAAAATTAATACCTTTACTATTTATTGTGATTTTGAAGCATATAATGTTAATATGACACAAAACAATGGGACATCGGAGATGTTCTTCAGGGCTTCGCCCGATTCTGAAAATGATAATTCTGAAAATAAGTAAAGTAAAAAAATATTTATTTGAACAAAAAGCCATTATGTTGGGGAATGTAATCATTCATTCAAATTATCCTGAATTATTTAAATCAGAATATTATCAATACTATGGTGAAGATAGTTCAGAAATGTTTACAAAGAAAGTAGAAGAATTACAAGGACGTTTTTCACAATTGCTTGAATACAAATATATACCAATGATGCCATTAACAGGAATGAAGAAAAATTAATTTTGTTAATGAAACAAATTGTTATTACTGTGGAAAAGAATTTACAAAAAAATTATATAAAAATGGCAAAGGTAGATATCTTGATCAAGCGAAGATCGACGGCTCTGCCGTACAAAGTAAAGATCATGATCATCTAATGGATTATAGATGTGTAGGTGCAGCACATAATTCTTGTAATCTTAATGCTAATAAATTTAAATATAACTTTGTTCCTCTATATTTCTTACAATGGTTCTAAATATGATTTCCATCTAGTAATGAAAGATTTATTTTCATCTGAAAAATTACAACAACAACAAATAAATGTACTATGTAAAACAGAAGAAGAATATTTTTTCAATGCAATTAGGTTGTATTAGAATTTTAGATGCATTTTAGATTTTTTTACTCCTTATTCATTAGATGTTATGGGAAAAACTTTGAAAATCTGAACAATGTAAAATATTAAATAAATATAATTTAAAACCTTTAAAAGGAATATTTCCGTATGAGTATTAACCTGGGCTCACAGTCGAAGCTGCGAGATTTTAATTTCTGTGAATAAAAATTATGGAAGAAAAACAACTTCCTCCAATAAATAAATTTAAATCAACATTAAAACAATCACAATTATCTGAAGAAGACTATGCAGAAGCTGAAAAGAATTGGAGAGAGAGTTAAATTGTAAAACAATGTATGATGTATACAATGAAATATCTTCAGATAGATGTATTAATACTAGCTGATCTTTTGAAAACTTTCGTGATATGTGTTTAGAAATATTACGGAATAGATCCATGTTATTGTTATTCTACACCAGGTTTAACATGGTTAGCAGGATTAAAAACATACAAATGTTAAACTTAAACATTATAAAGAAAATACATATGATAAATTATTATTTTTTGAATCTGGAATTAGAGGTGGAGTTTCATCAGTTTTAGGTAATCGTTATGTACAGTGTTACAATAAAAAAGTAAATCCTGATGATTATGGAATAATGAAACCTTTATCTCCAGAAGAAAGCGATCAGTTTATAAAATTGTTTAATCAAAATATAGAAGGACTTATATCAAATGAAGATAGTCAAGCAGCAGTTGATGAAATCATGAGAGAAAACTATTTGTTATATTATGATTTTAATAGCTTATATTCTTCTTGCATGATACAAGAATTACCAACAGGTGAGATGATGGTAATTGGTGTTATACTATTCTTGAGTATCATAAAACATATGATGGAAATTATAATCATGGTTCTATATATGAAGTTGATTTAGTATATCCTGATGAAATAAAAGATAAACAATAATATTTTCCTTTCTGTCCCGAAAACAAAATTCCCAATATAGAAGATTTTTCAGATTATCAAAAATCTATAATTCCTAAGAAATACAGACCAACAAAAAAACTTATGTTAACACAAAGTAATAAAGGAAAGTATGTTGTTGAAGGAAGAATGCTAGATTGGTATTTAGATCATGGAATGATTCTCACCAAAATACATCGGAAACTATTTTATCAAAAATCTAGGTGGTTAAAAAATTATATAGAGTTCAATATTGAAAAACGTAAAATAGCTAAAAGAAATAAAGATGATTTTGGAAACGTGTTCTTCAAATTAATGAATAATGCATTTTATGGTAAGACTTTAGAAAATGTGCGTAATAGACAAAATATTGAAATAGTTTATGATAAAGATAGGTTTCAAAATTTAACAAGGAAACCTACATATAAAAGAACTACTAGATTTAGTGATGAACTATGTGCTGTACATTTACGTCGAATTAGCGTAAAACATGATAAGTTTAATTTTATTGGATTCACTATATTAGAATTAGCTAAACTATTTATGTATAGATTTATATATGATTATTTAGCACCTGCTTATGGCAAAAACTATAAATTACACTTTACAGATACCGATTATGTTTTCGTAGAATTAACAATACCGTTATAATTCTACACTTGATGAAGAAAATTAATTAAAAATTAAAAGTTATCATTATCCTTCTGTTTATGTAAAGTAAAAATGGAATTAGATAGGAAAATGAAGATTTCATAACAGAAGCTATATTTTTTAAATTACAAGTCACTGTTTTGGATACAACTTATAATATTAAAAAACACATAAAAACATGAAAAGGAATTTCTCAAAGGCATTCAGAGGGCTAACACAAAATAACATTTTCAAGATATAAAAATGCTTATTTAATAATGAAATAAAAAACAGCATGTGTAATATATAGACTTAATTCAAAGAAACATAAAATGTATTTAATAGAAGAACATTAAAAGTTAGATTGATCCATTGATGATAAAGAAATAATTTTTACTGATGGATTACACTACTGAATCCTTTTTTTATTTTCTAATTTCTAAGATAGACAAATTTGATCTATACATAAAAAAATATTATAACACTTATATTTGTATATTTTTATCATCGGCAAACAAAAATCTTCGATTGACTTCTCATGAATTTTTTTATCAATATTAATTGTAATGACGCCATAATCTTTGACCAAGCATTGTTACCACGATGGTTTTAAATCATATTTATTTTCTTACACATAAATCTCTTAAAACAAATCACTTAAGTTTCTTGGATATTATTTCAAATAGTAATAAATATATTTGCATTCTTTTCTAATAATCACTTCCGTCTAATGAATACATTACTTTGTGTTAATAAAAACCTCCAGTTATTTTGTTCTACTTTGTGAAATAAGTTTCTGAAACTGACTGATTTCTATCAGTAACACAATCATCAAAAAATATATTACACAATGTTTTCATTGTTCTTATTCTAGTTTTAATAGGATCTTGCATAGTACCACTATCATCAATTAATTGTATTTTTATATGCTATTTTAATTAGATTTCTACTAACTGATACTTTTTGTTGCTTCTTCACAACACGAAAACTTATTTCTTCTTCATATTCAGATTTTTCATATTCTTTGTATAATGAAGTCAATTGCTGTTTTGTTAAGATTATTTTTCAAATCCATATTGTTAAAAATTGATAGACGGTTGTGCTGCCGTGTTGTGTGTATAAATTATAAGATCGGTTTTAAACTCCAAAAAATTTGGGTGTCGTTAAAATTTGAAATAATAGATATGTTTTTTTCCACATCCTGATCTTCCACAAATAACTGAAAAACTTTATTAGATAAATTTGGATGATGATTAAATTTAAGTTTTTTTTTTATTTAATGGAGGGGGGGGGGCGGTAGTTCACTCATTTCTTAATAAAAAAATTTATTTTTTGTTTTTTTTATTTATTTGTTTCAAAAGAAGAGAAATTCAACTTCTCTAGCTTCGCGTGGGGAGCCTCCGGATTATACCTCCGATCCAAAAGATCTATCATAATTCTTCACCTCCAAAATTTTTATTTCTTGTCCTTTTTCATCAGTGATTCTAATGTTATTGTTGTTAATAGTTTTTCTTGTAATAGGGAAATATATTTAATGTTTGGGGAAATACAATTTATTCTATAACCAATGGGTACAGTAAAAGCTGGAAACTGATATTAATTTGACAATTTACCATTTATATATCCTCTTCAATGATGTCACAATGTACAACAATGAATATTATTTCAGTTATTTATGGAATTCTTTTCTCACCTAATGATAACCTTGACTATAGGTTTCGTTTATTAAATCCTAATAGCTTTGACAATGATCTATCATGATTAAAATCAACTTGATGATTTTCGTCTAAAGTAAGAGAAAATTTATTAACTGCCGGTTTCAACTGCTCAAAAAGTAATTGTTTCTTATCTTTAAATGGTATACCTAATGTCTCTTAATTTCATTTGATATTGATTCAACTTCGTAAGAACCAGGAAGAAAAGTTTTAGTATTTCCATGTTTGTGCCTTTATCAGTAGAATATCTAAATTAGATCATTCACATCTTTTATAACGATTTTGAATAGTGTTAAATGTGGAGAGAAACTAGTCAATGCAATTTGATAATTTTTATTTTGTTCCAAATGTAGAATGGGGTTCTAAATTACAAGTGTGTGATGAATAGTAGTTGTTATATAATTTTATAACGTCGTACTAAATTTTGATGAACCCAAAATCTCTGTTAGATTTTCTAAATGATTATTAATTTTGTCTAAATCTGCTGAACACATTTTTTAGTTAAAATTTTGAATAAATATTTTATAATAAAAATTAAAAAACAACATATTTCAGCTACGGGCGACTCGCCAACTAGACATCAATTGTCCGTTATACTTTTATAATCTCATTCATTTAGAATCTTCTTTTCTAACAGTCTTTTCAATATAGCATGAATTTCATTGAAATCTAGAATTATGTCCTTCTTTTATTGCCAGATATTAAAATATTTAATCTATTTAGTAATTCTTGTGGATCATCTGGTAAAAATACAGTGTTCTGTTTCAGTGTTTTAGATAAACCTTTTCCTACTTTAACTCCCGTTGATAATAAATTTTCTAATTGTTTATAACGTCTAAGAGATTTTACTGCACCAACTCTGTCTAACATAGCTTTATATTTTATGAGATCTTCTACAGCATAATTATTTTAATCTGCTCCTCTTAAAAGATTAACAAAATTTCTATCTAAATTAAAAGGATTTATCTGTGTGAAAAAATTAAACCTCGAAAAGGTTGTGGAAATATTTCTTTTTGTCCGAGATAAATACTAGTATATGTTTTTCCATCTATAAATGAAATAGAATGTTCAAATTGCATAGATTTTGGTAATTTCTTATTAATGTTTGATTCTAGTAATCCATAGTCATCTAATATAGTTTTTGTGCTCTGGATCTGTTATATCAATTTGTTTATCATTATTTGTACAGTTCTTTTTCAAGGATTTTAAATGGTTTCATAGTTTTTCAAAATCAGTTTTTTACTTGTTCGGTTTGCTGCATTTTTTCAACATCTATCAGATTGAATACCAGCTTTTATCATTCTATGTTGAAGATGATTTTCTTTCATAATATTTCTTTGTTTTATTAACTCTTCTAATTGTTTTATTCTTTTAAAATTATCAGCTCTAATTTTATCCATTTTTAAAATATAATATTTGAATTTTGTGGTAACATTGGAATATCAGCAAAAACATTTTACTGAACAAATTATTTTTTTATTGCCTTTGTTGTCTGACATCTTTTCGTTTAAAGTGTTTCTCGTTTAAAGTTTTGTTTAATAAAGTTTGCTTAAAATTTTCGCTTAAGTTTTTAGCTCTTCTAAAAACATTTTTGTCATTTTCTTCATTAGAAATTTTACCATCAGTAAAAGTTTTACCATCACTAGAAATTTTGATCCATCCTTTTATTCTTATCATCAACTTTTTCTGACATGTAATTGAAATGATATTTGTTTACTTCATTACAGTATTTGATCAAATTTTTCAATACTCATCTAACAGTAATAATCATATATCATTCACATACTCGTTTGAAAGAGTAGTAATGCAAATTTGTCATAGACTTCTTTAATATGTAAATGCTTAGTTTTTAATGATTTTCGTTTCTTAGTCTATTAAAGATTTATCTCTAACATTGTAACAAGTGAAGTTGCAAAGAACACCCGTCCCTGTTAAAGCTGTGAGCAACACAGGAATTAATAAAACACCTGAAGATTAACAATGTTAAGCACCCATCCAAACTTATTGTTTAAGCACTGCTCCAAACGCCTTGTGTCTACATTTCTTTGCCATTCTGTCCTGATCTCTTTTCATTTATTTATTATATTACGTTGTTGTCATTCCAACGTAGATCTTGATCGGACCTTTGTCCAGCGGCTTTAGCGATCGGACCGAAGGTCTCAGGTTAAAACCAGTAAATATTTTTTCCCAAAAGTCATATTTATTCTAAAAAAAAATGCTATTAATATGTAACACAATCTAAACATTTTGCTTAAATAAAAAAAATTCCTCTGAACATCTATGAAATCTGTTTACCATTATGATGTGTAGAACTATTCAAAAGAAGAAGATGGTATAGTTTTGGTATTTGGATGTATCGTTAACTTAAACATCTCTAAAAACTTCAGATCAGTATCTGATGCATAAATGTTAGCTGCGAAAGCTGCTGAATATTGCAAAGCCACGCTTTCTGGCTCGTTACTAAAGTACGTAAAGTACTACTGATGTATCGACGAGTAGATGATCCTACTGGTGTCAAATTTGAACTCGGTAAATGTCGTCTCAAACGTTTTTTTTCTTTTGCCAGTGAAAATCCGTTTGATGTTGTTGGACCAACTCGGAATCTGGCATTTAGTTAAATAAAAAATGTATGGGACGGACTAATGGAATCATACGTTTTTTAATAAAAGCTGGCTCTAAAACCATTAGAGGTGTAAAATTCGACACCATGGTAATTCTAGTGTTAAACAATCGGTTATTAACTTAATATCTACAAATTGCTTAACAATATGTCCTCACCGTTATTTTTGTTGTTCTTTGTGTTTAGGTTTTTAATTAGTTGTGTTTGTTTTTGTTTGAATTTTTTTGTTTTTAGGACACGAACTTTTCGTTCTCAGAAAAATAAAATAAAATTAGCTACTACTATTCAACTTCCTTAAAACAATCGGTTATTAACTATAATATTACAATTGCATTAACATGATGTCCACAGGGACACGAAATTTTCGTTCTCCCGTAAATACCAAAAATCGTACTATACTTTTAAGTTCTTTTAAGCTTCTTTAAAAGCATACATATTTCGAAAGACAATCTTCTAACAATGATAAATTCGATTTTCAAAAAAGTAAGGTACATTAGTTACAAATCTTTGGAAAAATAGTGCATCTTACTAAATTAATGCAAATGCAATTTCAGTCCTTTGCATAGACACTGTTCTTAGTTTTCACAATAAATGTTGAAAGTAAGCTTATCCTATTTCACACAGCTCCAGTACATAATTGCGAGATTTCCCAGGTCGATTTTCCTAATTAAGTTAATAACGGTTATTTTCTTCTCCTCACCTAAAGAGTATTTAATTTGCAATGGCTTTATCAGTTATCTCCTGAAGGCCTCAACAAAGTCTTCTAAGGAAATCCACAAATTCATATGGGTAAATAAAGACGTGATAATGATGATGACGGTCGTCATCTTTCCGCCCCTTTCTCTTTCTTTCTTTTCTTTCACGAGTAAGCGCTTTTGCTTTTCTTCTGTTTTCTTTTTATTCAAAATTGTAGGGTCAAAAATAATAGAAATTTCTCCATTTGTTCAATGATGAAAGTGTTATATTTTTCTTCGTATCATTGGAAATATATCGTTTGAATTTCTGAAATAATCTCCGGAAGTAGCCAATACTGTTTGACTGCTCTTCGATAACTTCTTGTGTCATGACTGATCACAGCACAGGCCACGATGCAAAGAAGCGAGAGAGTAAATGAAAACGTACAGCTGGCAGATCTTCTTAACGTCATACGGGTGTGCTGACGCGACTGACAAGAATTAAAACAAACTTTCCTAACGTCAATTGAAATCTCATTGTTTCACAGAAGTAGTAAGCAAGTAGCAGCTGTTTGTTTCTTTAATACATTGTTTCCTTTCAAATGTTTGAGTTGGGGGTCACAGCTCTTTGCCTCTGAAATGTGGAGCTAGTGGTGGATCTGGCCGCGAGCACGATCATCAAATGCGAGAAGCAGCAAGTAGGTATGTTCTCTACCAATTGAGTGATCATCTGAGTGCAAAAGCAGTAGCAACTAACAGGGAATTCTAAAACACCTGAAGACTATAACAAATTGTTAAAGTACCCTAAACGTATTGTTAAGAATAAGGCCAATTCCTTCAAAGTATTTTGAGACACATAATTTTAGTTATATATATTTTAAAAACCTGAAAATGGATTTAAAAGACGTTTTTAAAAGTTATCCTTTTTTTGATTTTCGTGTGTTCTTCAACGGTCTTGATTTTCAAAGTAAAAAAATGATCTTATTCAAAATTTTGAAATTCTCAGCTTTTATGATTTTCGGTGTCCTGGAACGGTCATGATTTGAGCAAGAAAAAATGATCATAATCTAAAATTTGTGTTTCTTGACTTTTCTGATTTTTCTGTGTCTGGAACGGTCTTTTCCCCATTACATGACGACAATAATACGCCGATTGCAGTTAATTCATATCTCTAGATCTCCAGGTCAAGGGCTTCCAAATGTCGAGATTACAAGTAGGCCTGTATCAGATTCGTGTCTCTGTTTGTAGTGAATTGCAATTAATTCAACAATTCAATGAATGTAGGCAAGCGACATAAAAAATGAGGAACTACATAAACGCACCTTCATGATCGTTGTCAATTATCAGGGGGGGGGGAAAACCGGTAAAAAGGGGGGGGGGCCCCTGGGTCCCACCACAATTTCACCAAATATCTTGAACTTATACTTCATTTCGCATCTGAGCATATTTAAGCATCTATACATCATTTAGTCATCCTGCTGCCTACATCTGTTATAGATTGCCATCATGTACAGCATTGCCAGACAACACAGCAGTAGCAATGGCATGTAAAACATGCCAATTTCATTACAACACAAGAGTGGACTAGACTTTAAAGTGCAGTCAATCTATAAAAGTAAAGGAAAATATACTTAAAATGAAAATGATAATTGACAGTGAAAAATCAAAAGGAAATTTCACGATAAGTATGACAAAATTGCTTACTGAGTGTCCTGATACGAGTTTCTACAGCCTATACTAACGTGTGGGAATACTTTTCAAATTTGGTCAAATTTGTTCTTAACGTTGACGGTCGAATGGTCTTTAGTTTTTACCATAACAACCCTTTATTCTGTCTGCGTACATTGTCATAACTATCGGATTTTATTTAAAAGCAATGATAAACCACTTTTCTATATTATTCTACATGGTATTCTATTTGAAATATTGATGACCAGACCTGTCATCTGCGGACTAAAGCTCCCTGCTGTGATCTGTTAGGAAGATTGAAGTTTTTGAGATTAAGATGAGGATATAAAGTGATGAAATCCTGACATGGGAACGCGTGATGGTTCGTTCTCTACAGGTTGCTAGATCATTTAAAATTTCTTGCAAAACGTGTCTAAGAATTGAAGAACAAGAATGTGATCGCTTAAAATGATTGAATAACTTGAAAGTTAATGAGTTCATCAGCAGGAGCTCGAACCAGGATTCGCGTTTCGTTCCCTTGATTCCTGGAGCGCTCAGACCTGTTCGGAGTGGAGCCCTGCACATCGTATCATGTACAGACACTAAATTTTAAATGTGACAGAAAATAAAATATGGGATGAGAATTTGTAGTTGAAAGCAGAGAAAAACACCCGTTTGTATCGTGATCTGACGCTTGAATAATAACCAGCCGATTCCAAGGCATCATGACTAGAATTGCCAATAACAAAATCCACATCCTTAAAAGTTTGGGACGCTCCAAACTAATAGATCTTACCACACTTCGAAAGATTTGATTTCAATCGAACGAAAGTGCTCACTGGCTCTGTGGCCTTGTGGTACAGTGTTCGCTCTGCGTCCGGGAGACGTTGGTTCAAACCTTGGTCGGGTCAAACATTGAACATTAAAATAGGAACAGTTAAATACACTTGAGGTGTTTACTGCATCTCAGTGAGAAGCGGCCATCATGAAATTCGGCTACCCGGTCCCGAAAAAATGTAGTTCGAAAACATGCAATTCATTTCCGCAATCACAATCGTGTAAAGCAGTTCATGAGCACGTATATATATAGGACGTAAATTAGGCAAAACATGGCTCCGTGATAGACGCAATCTAATGCATCAATAAACACACGTCCTATGGGTTAAATAAACTAGAAACTCTTCCAACCTTACGTTTAAAAGCCGCAATTAATATTTGAATAATGATTAAGAAAGATCAAACAGAGTAGTAACGTAAAATTAGACCCCCCCAGCATGTAATTCACCAATAATTTTAAACCTTTAGATATAGAATCCTGACATGCAATTGAGAGTTCCTAAAAATGTTTTTTTTTTTCATGTATCTGTCACTCAAGACATGATTTCAATGATCCACTAAAACTGAGCACTTTTCGAAAACTTTTTTTTTAGATAAAAATTTGGAGCAAATGCACTCGCTTATTGATATTCACCCAGGTACAGTCAAATACATTTGAGGTGTTTACTGCTTCTCACAAGTTACAAATTCGTTTTTTACTCACATTATGGACATATTCAGTTGTCCTGGGCCTTACCTGGGATAGCTGAATTTTGAGTATCTGTACGTGCCATTCTATTGCTTGTGAAGCATGAAAAAACACAAATCTTCGGGTATCCACCATTACGCTCTGTTACATCGAAGATTATAATTTTGTTGTTCTCATAGGTGCGAAATCATGAAGTTCGAGAAGATTATCTTCATGCATCTGCTGCTTACGTGCTGTAGTAAGTAGTATGTGGAGATACGTAAGTAGTGGGTCAGCATTGAAGTGTGTGTGTTTTAGATTCCCCTCTTACGCTTAGAGCACTGTGAGTATCTGACACAGAATCTAGGTATGTGAAACAGTTAGCGCAATAGAGAGAGAGAGATGTGCAATAAGATGTGATTGATGACCTGTTGACCCCACCGAGAAGGGCTGCTGATCCATTTCGGTTGGTTACCGCTGTTTTACGCTAATATCAGCTTCTAATAACATCAGCTAATAATAGCGCATGGCCATGTGTGAAATGCTGCAAAGGTGTGTGAGTTAGATTATTAGAATTTTAAGATGAACTGTCAACAATTGTCAGATAAGCTCGTTTAATGTAACATTCCTTAGGTAACTTTTGTCCTTTCCATGCTCTTTACAAGGTAAAATGAATAAAATTAAATTGCAGTTTACTTGAGTGACTTAAACTGTTAATGAAAATTCTAAGAAAACAAGAAAAATATCAGTAAATGTCAATTTTTCTTTTCATTAAACTCGATGGATTGGCAGTCAAACTTGATTTGTGTGTTCTTGTTTAGCATTCTTTAACAAGCTTAGTATGAATATAATTGCACTGGCATTTCTTTTTAAAAAATGGAAACAAATCAATTTTAAAAAATCGCAAAATAAAAAGGTTACAATAATCGATAAAAATTACCAATAAGTTTCAATACCTTTGATTAGAACCGATGGATATTATTTGGGCCATTTAAATTTTTTTCTCTTTCTTCCCCCCTTTTTTTCCTTTTTCATTTTTATATAACCTTTTTTTATCGTGGTTTGCCTAGATACCTCCAGAATTGAGTATAGGAAATATTTCATACACTGGAAAAAGAGTTTTATAAAAATAAAAAATTAAAATTATAAAAATCAAAAAAAAAACAATTGTTAAGCTCGTTGGGATTTTTTTCATATACTGAAAAGAGAGGTTTCAAAAATATCACGTAGATCGAAAATTTAGGTAGTCCAAAAATATCACGTGGGTCGAAAATATCACAGTAGTCGAAAATTTAGGTAGTCTCAAAAATATTCACGTAGGTCTAAGAATTTTTCACGTAGTCGAAAAATATCACGTTTTGTCGAAAAATATCGAAAATTTAAGTAGACTAAAAATTTAGGTTAGTCTAAGATATTTCAGAAGATTGTTATTTAAAAATATGTATTTAAAAAAAATGAATGAAACAAAAGTGGAGGAAACCTCAAAAATGGAAGGAACTTCGTCGCGGCTGACGACGACGACGACGAGAATTATATCCTTCGTTATCACAATTTAAAATAACTGAATTGATTAAAGAAAAACATAAAGATAGAGTTACGTTATATGAAAAGATAAGGAATCCTCAATTCTTATTAAGATTAGGAGCATTATGAATAAATTCAAGAAAGAGATGGTCTATAGTTTAAGAATGTAACACAATGTATTGGAATATTTTCAACAATAGCTTAGGAGTATTTACAATTGTTATATCTTCAGGTGTTTTGTAAATTCCAGTAGTTGCTACAGCTTTAAAACAGGTAACGGGTGTTTTAGAACTTCACTTGTTACAATGTTAGATAAATCTTTAATAACTAAGAAAACGAAAATCATTAAAAACTAAAGCATTTACATATTAATAGAAAGTCTATGAGCAAATTACATTACTAACTACTTTCCAAAAGAGTAATGTGATGATAATGTTATTACAGTGTAGATGAGATTGAAAAAAATTGAATGATCAAAATAGCTAATGAAGAGTAAATCAAATATCATTTCAAATTACAGTCAGAAAAAGTTGATGACAAGAATAAACAGAGATGCAAAATTTTCTAGTGTTGGTAAAACTTCTATTAGGAAACTGATAAAAGTTTTTTTAGGAATAAAAGCAACAAAGCAATAAAGAAAAAAACCAAAAAAAAAAAAAATTAAAAAAAATATTTAACAAAAAAATAGTAAAACAAAACTAACCCACAACCTTATAAACAACTAATACTAAAAAAAATCCAACCCTACATACAAAGTAAAAAAAACACACAAAATAAAAAACATCCAAACCAAAATAATGATTATGAATAAACAGTAAATAACTAAAAACAGCACAAATAAAAAAAAATTAAACAATAAAAACAGCTTTCAAATATCGAAATAGCCAATTAAATATACAAAGAAAACTAGCAAATACAGTAATCAAAAAAAGGAAGGCAAAACAAAAAAAAAAAAACTTTAGAATATACACAAGAAAAAACGCAAAAAAAAAAAGAAACTACAAAAAAAAAAAAGAACTGGGCTGTCAGCAAGAGCAAAAAAAAAAAACATTCCACAAAGTATTAAATCTAACACTATAATAGATACTCCAAAAAAATATCAACACAACAGAATAGCAAATGAAAGAGATTAATAGTAAAATTCATAACAGAAAAGTAGATTAAATAGACTAAAGCATAAAAAAAAAAGAGAGAGCTAGAAAAACTCAAAATTAAAACTTAAAAAAAAAAAATAAAAAATAAGATAATCAAAAAAATAATACATAACAAGGGGCAATTAAGTAAAGACTACAGCAGAGCTAAAAAAAAACAAAAAGCTAAAATACGAATAATGACAACATATATTAAATAAACAATAAAAAAAAAAAAAGAATAAACAGAAAAAGCTCACCTAAAAAACTGTAAAGGATAAAAAATCAGATTGACGTAAAAGGGGGGGAGGAGAGCAGGCAGACAATTAGAATCAAAAAAAGAAAAGTTTAAATAATACAATCAAATAAAAAACAAACCAAAGTTAATCATAACCAATAAAATGAAATATATTATATAGACTATAAAATAACAATACACAGAATACTTAATAATAAGAAATTAATAAAAAAAAAAATAAAATAGGATGAAAAACTCGGGGTGCAAAGTTTCCCCCCCCCCCCCCCCCCCCCAACCCCTGGGGCGATAGCCAGAAACAAAAAATAAGGACAAAAAAAAAAAAAAGTAATTAAAACTAAACTCAACCAAAAAAAAGGCAATAACATTTTAGAAAACCTAAAAGCTTTTAAGCAAAACTGTTTCAGCAAAACTTTATTAAAACAAAACTTTAGACGCCAATGCAATAATATACTCATTTTGTTCATTAAAATGTTTTTGTGGTTATTCCATGTTACCACAAAATTAAATATATAATTTCAAAAATGGATGAAATTGAGCTCAATATCTAAAAAGAAATAGACAATTAGTCGAGTTAATAAGCAAGAGAAATATTTGAAAGAAAAATTCATTTACATAGAGTACCCCAGTATAAAGTGTATGCAATTGGTATGTTTGAAAATGCAGCAAACGAGCAAGTAAAAATGATTGAAAAAAAACTATTGAAACCATTTAAAAAGCTTGAAAAAGAACTTACAAATAATGATACAAATAATCATAAACCGATTCCAGCTAACAAAAAACTTTATTTGATGACTATGGATTGCTAGAACAAACATAATAAGAAATTACCAAAATCTATGCAATTGAACATTCTATTTCATGTATAGATTGGAAAAACAATACCTAGATTTAATCTCGGACAAAAAGGAAATATTTCCACAACCTTTTCGAGGTTTAATTTTTTTCACCAGATAAATCTCTCTTTTATTTTTGTCTTAGATAGAAATTTTGTTGATCTTTTTAAGAGGCGCAGATTTAAAAAATTATGCTGTAGAAGATCTCATTAAAATATAATGCTATGTTAGATAGAGTTGGTGCAGCAAAAATTCTTCTTAGACCGTTTTAAAACTATTAGGAAAAATTTTTATCAACGGGAGGTTGAGTTAAAGTAGGAAAAGGTTTTTTAAACAGAAAAACTGTTTTTTACCAGATGATCCACAAAAACTACTAAATAGATTAAATATTTTAATATCTGCATAAAAGAAGGAATAATTCTAGTTTCAATTAAATTCATGCTATATTGAAAAGAACGGTTAGAAAAGAAGAATTCTAAATTGAAGAGGATTATAAAAGTATAGCTGATATATGTTGCTTTTAATTTTTTTATATAAAATATTTTATTAAAAACATTTTGATAAAAAATGTCTTCGAGAGATTATCATCGGCAGAACTAGAAAAAATTAATTAATCAATATTAGAAAAATCTAACAGAGGATTTTGGGTTCATCAAACTTTAGTTCGACGTCAAAAATTATAACAACTACTTCATCACAAAATTGTTTTTTTGAACCAATTCTACATTTGGACCAAATTAAAATTTATCAAATTGAATTGACTTGTTTCTCCACATTTTAACACTATTCAAAAACGTTATCAAGATGTGATATGATCAATTTAGATATTCTACTGATATAGGTATTAAATAGAGGAAAGTACTAACTTTTCTTCTGTTCTTACGTAGTTTTGACAATATCAAATGAAATTAAGAGACATTTCAGGTTACCATTTAACACTAGAACCGCCAAGAATTTTACATACCTTTAACCGCCAAATGCAGTCAAAATGACTGCAACATAAAAGATAATGAATAGAACCCTGTAATTACCTGACATCCTAAAATTTCTACCGGTTATTATTGGCTCATCATTTATCATGGTAATTGGACATATTATTGCTATACTTACTTTCATAAACAAAGTGGTTTATATGAGTAAACATATATACTGTGTTATGCACTATATTTTCATTTATGCATTAAAACTAATTATTTAGAATTTGCTGCGAAAAAAATATCACTGTTTATTGGATAGTTGACTTTTTGCAAGTAAGTTATTTAATTTTGTCTAATAGCATTTATTTTACTTTTGGAATGATAAATTCATTTATTATTATTTATATTTCCTAAAGAATTGAAAATTATAATAAAAGGCAGCAAAAAAACAAAGTTCTAATTTGTACTGTAATTGGTTTTTACAGTAACTGCAAAACTGTCATGGTTTCCAAAAATCATTTGGCACAGTTTATACATGTAACAATGATGATTTTGTTTGCAGAACATGGACCACAGCACCATTTTTTGCATGTACTGCAAACATTCCCACCTTTGTTCTTATGTTTGCTTATTTGGCACTCCTTTCGCTTTAGTGCTGTTCTAGCTGGAGATTCTGAAACGGATGCAGGCAAATTGACCTCAAAAGGTTTGAAAATTTGACACATTCTCTCTCCCAAGAAAAGAAGATAATCTCGCCTTGAGATTGATTTTTGGCAAGCAATTTTATATATAATCCATGAATTTAGGGCAACGATGTCCAACAAATTGTAAAATACGTGCATTGGCCATCTGCGTGAGCCCGCCTTCGTGGAATACATACGTGTCATGCTATCGAACATGTCAACGCCATGTTTCGTTTTGTTGTAAAAATTGACCGTTTCGGGAAGATTTTTCGGTCCGCCGCCAAAAGTACAAGATTCATGCATCGACGATAGAACGCAGACTGATTTTTCTGATTTTGATTTATACACCGTCAAAGAACATTTCTTGTTAGAGTTCAAGAAGAATCTTGATTCGTAACGCATCATATCCTTTTCCATTTGAGGTAACTTTTCCGGTAATTCGCGGCGATTCTTCCTGATGGTACCAACCATGGTAATCTTTTGTTCTTCCAATGCAGAGGCAAGACTCAAGGACGTAAAGTAATTGTCACATGTGATGTTATATCCCAATTTCTTGTACGGTTTCACCAATTCACAAACGACGTATTCAGACAAAGTAACATTGCTTGGACGACTTTCCTCCTTTCCCAAATACGGTAAGCTGTTCAGGACATATTTTGTTTCGGTATCACACAGAACCCAGAACTTTATGCCGAATTTATCCGGTTTGTTCGGCATATATTGGGTAAATGGGCATCTGCATTTCGATGGCAAGAGCTGTTCATCAATCGTGAGGAATTCTTTAGGGGTGTACATGTCCTGGCTATTGTCAATCATACGTTTCCAAATATCACGTATCAAGCAGAACTTGTCGGATAAAACTCTACTTCGCCGAGAAGTTTTCTCATCAAATCTGAGAAATCCTATAATCTCACGAAAGCGGTTGCGAGACATAGTATTCTGTACTATTGGAATACCCCATTTATCACTCCATAATGCTTCAAGATCAAACTTTGAGGCTGACGTCGCACCACGAATATACATAATTCCAATTACAGCGAGCAGCTCTTCTTTGGAGAAGGACCATTCCGAATCAGGTTTTTGTCGATTGGCTTCAGTTATTGTACATGCATGAATGTGATTCACAATATAGTTATCGAATAGAAGATGAAAGGCGGAAAATACATCGTCTGAGGAGATAGATCGTTTGCAGCGATAAGAAAGTCCGGGTTTAGCTGTGAAGATATTCTTCGAAGAGATCGGTCCTCGTCGCTCACGATTTGTTTCTTGCCACAAAGTACTTTTATCTTTACCCAGATATGGTGGTAATTCGGTTTCTTGTCGGTCTCCGTTATTGTGCCCAGTCGGTCTGATTATTGATTCGTCGTCAATCTCAACATCTTCATTGTCACTAATGGATGAATTTTCACTCTCGATTATAAATTCGTCCATGGTCACCTCTTCGTCATCCGATACTTCTCCATTCAATTGCGTTATCATCTGTAAAGCAGTTTGCGCAGATATTCGTCGACGTCGTGCTGCCATCGTAAGACTTCTACTGTCCTTTTCTGATAGTCAACTTTCTTCTAAAGTGAGCGTATGATGAGAAACTAAACACTTGATCGATATGGTATATCCATGACTTGATCCTGTTCATGTTGATGAATGATGACTCACTGTTTTGTTAGCGTTAAAAATGAGATATCTAAGCTTGAAAGTTGAAGACTAATACTTTACTGATTTGCAGTCAAAATGACTGCAATTGGCGCTTAAAGATATATTGTCGTGTATTTTCAACCATAGATATATTTACTCATGAATTCTAACTTAATTTCATTCCTTGGATATGTGCAATAAATGTCATAGCTTCTGATTATCACAACTAATTCAGTTAAGGCTCTGGCTGTATTCAAAAATTGATTGCAGTCAATTTGACTGCAATGGCGGTTCTAGTGTTAAAGATAAGAAACAATTACATTTTGCAGTTGAATCGGCAGTTAATAAATTTTCTCTTACTTTAGACGAAAATCATCAAGTTGATTTTAATCATGATAGATCATTGTCAAAGCTTTTAGGATTTAATAAACAAACCTATAGTCAAGGTTATCATTTAGGTGAGAAGATTCCAAAAATAACTGAAATAGATTCAAATCTTGTACATTGTGACATTATTGAAGGAGGATATATAAATGGCAAATTGTCAAATTTAATATTCAGTTTTCCAGCTTTTACTGTACCCATTGGTTATAGATTAAATGTATTTCCACAAACATTAATATATTTCCCTATTACAAGAAAAACTATTAACAACATTAACATTAGAATCAATGATGAGAAAGGACAAGAAATAAATTTTGGAGGTGAAGAGATTATGCTAGATCTTTTGGTTAGAGAAGTTTAATTTTCTTCTTCTTTTTTAAAAAAATAAAAATATTAATTTTTAAAATTTAAAAATTTTAAATAACCATAATCATCAGGATTTACTTTCTTATTATAACATTTAACATATATATTACCTAGAACAGATGAAACACCACCTCTACTTCCGGATTCAAAAAATACTAATTTATCATAAGAACTTTCTTTATAATATTTAAGTTTAACATTTGTATGTTTCAACCCTGCTAACCATGTTAATCCTGATGTAGAATAAATATAACATGGATCTATTCCGTAATATTCTACACACATGATACGATATGCCCTCATGCTTGCGCTCAAGTAATTGTCTTCTTTTTGCTGATGATATCAAAATTTTTAAACGTATTTCTTGTGAAAATGACTGCTTTGATCTGCAGAAATATCTATCCTATTTTTGTGATTGGTGCACAAAATGGAATCTTAAACTGAATATTGATAAATGTTTTTTCATTGATTTTTCTTTGAAGCGAGTATTCAGTTGTAATTACGCGTATACTGTCCTCTCATCTACTCTGCAACAAGTTCATCAGGTGAAAGATTTAGGTGTTTTTTTCACTCACAATCTGTCGTTCTCTTTACACATCTCGAAAATAGTCTGTAAAGCTTTTCGTATGTTAGGTTTTGTCAGAAGGACGATGAAACACTGTCATGATGTTCAAGTACTGAAAGTGTTATACGATGCATATATACGATTACATCTTGATTATTGTTCACCTGTTTGGTCTCCTACTTCTAAATGTATGATCGATAAAGTGGAGCGAGTTCAAAAACGTTTTGTAAAGTTTCTCTGTTTTCAGAGTGGTATTACATATAATAGCTCTGATTACGTGACAATTTGTGAGCATTTTAAATTGGCTACACTATACCATAGAAGGAAAGTCATCGATGTTGTGCTTTGTCACAAAATTTTACATTGTAAAGTAGACTGTGCATATCTTGTGTCGTTGATTCGCTTCAATCTTCCTACAAAACGTACGAGACACACCAGAGTTCTCACAACAGCAACGAAAAACAGGCTGGTTTTGCGAAAAAACTCATTCTTCCCTCGAAGTCTTGCTGTAATTTCAGACATGGGAAGTCTTGATTTCTTTGACATCGCGTTATCGAAATGTGTCATCTCCAAGGCCTCAGTGTGACGTTTGTTTTTATTGCCTGACTTTATTATCTGTTCTTTTATTTCCTCGGTATTTTCGGTTGTATGGTATAGTCTTGATGTACGTATCCCGTGACAAGTAAATGGCACAAGCTGTTTGTCATGTATTGAATAAAATAAAATAAAATAAAATAAACGAAAGTTTTTAAAAAGATCAGCAAGGATTAATACATCTATCTGAAGATATTTCATTGTATAATCATGCATTGTTCTACAATTTAACTCTCTCCAATTCTTTTCAGCTTCTGCATAGTCTTCTTCAGATAGTTGTGATTGTTTTAATGTTGATTTGAATTTATCACGTGAAGAAAGTTGATGTTCTTGCATTATTTCATTTATTCTATTTATATCTCCAGTTAAATATTCGTATGGAAAAATACCTTTTAAAGGTTTTAAATTATATATATTTAATATTTTACATTGTTCAGTTTTCAAAGTTTTTCCCATGGCCTCTAATGAATAAGGATTAAAAAATATAAATGCATTTAATATTCTAATACAACCTAATTGCATTGAAAAATATTCTTCTTCTGTTTTACATAGTACGTTTGTTCTTAGTTGTTGTAATTTTTCAGATGAGAATAGATCTTTTATTATTAAATGGAAATCATGTTTAGAACCATTGTAGAAATATAAAGGTACAAAGTTATATCTAAATTTATTAGCATTAAGATTACAAGAATTATGTGCTGCACCTCTATATAATCCATTTATATGATCATGATCTTTTACTTTGTCGGCCGAGCCGTCGCTTCGCTTATAAGTTGTAAATTCATTTCCACAGTAATAACAATTTTTTTCATTATCAAATTGTACTAATTGGTCATACGTTATTGGAAGCATTGTTTTATTTGTTTTAAGCAATTGTGAAAAATATTTTTGTAATTCTTCTATTTTCTTTGTAACTAATTCTGAACTATCTTCACCATAGTATTGATAATATTCTGATTTAAATAATTCAGGATAATTTGAATGAATGTACATTCCCCAACATAATGGTTTTTGTTCAAGCAAATGCTTACCAGAACTTTGTGTCATGTTAACATTATATGCTTCAAAATCACAATATATAATAAAGGGTACTTTATTTTTGTAATACCATTTATTATATACTATATAATCTTCTTTAGTAAAAGTATTATTAACTGCTTCATTTTGTTGACAATTCTTCAAATGTCTATTCATTCCTTCTTTAGTTCTAAAGCTCGTCATACATTGGAGACAGGGAAAATTAGCATTATCTGAAGTTTTGTAAATATAGAAATATCTTTACACAATATGTAATGACCTTGATAATATAGTATATTCACTTGTGCTGGTTGCATTAACTGCTGCTTTAACATTTTTAACTTTTGTTGATATTCTTGTTGTAATATTTCTAACTGCTCTTGATATTGTTCTTGATATTTTTTTGAAATTGTTCTTCATATTGTTTTCGACATAGTTCTTCATATTGTTCATGATATTCCTTACTTAACCCTAGACTGCATGGGTGGGTCTGTGAGATCCGACACAAGATATAAACGTTTGCTGCACTGAAAGTATTTAACCGAATGCCTTTTAATTTCATGACTTTGTCTCATTGAGCTATACCTATCCAAACGTGTATGAGTTAATTAACACTTTAGAAAGACCGTTGGGTCAATTGACCCAGAAATGTATATTTGAAATCCGTTTACACCTCTAAAAATTTGCAGTAGTTGACTTATTTCCTCGACTTTTTCCTAAAACTGTAATGTGCTTGAATATAAGCATAAAATAAATTTCCTGATTTGTTAGTTTCGTATTTCTATACCAATATGCATGAAATGACGTTGGGTCAATTGACCCACTTCATTCCTACACTCAACGAAGACGATGCCTGGGCGTTCATGCATGGTGTGCATGTGCTTTTGTTTACAGTCAATGAACAATGCGCCTACACTCTAACGAAGCCACGCCCTAGGGCGTTCATATCACTGGTCGTGCACGCGCTTTTTGTTTACAGTCAAATGAACATATGCGCCTACACTCTAACGAAAGGCCACGCCTGGGCGTTCATATCACTGGGTCGTGCACGACGCTTTTTTGTTACAGATCAATGAACAATGGGTCAGCTACATCCATACTTTCTTGGCTCTATGCTATTGAAGGTGACATTATTGAATTGGCATTTTACGTTGAACGGAGTGTGGAGTTAGACGTTCACTGCTACGGAGGAAGTGTCAATGTTCAATTTTCTGTCAGGATTGGCTGCAACGATCACGGCCGCACGGCAGCTGAAATCGCGCAAACTGCTTATAGCTAATGTGGGATTCCGAACGAGAGTGGAAGTGACGATGAAAACTGAAAATGGACTTGTGCCTACGATCCATCTCCTGCAGTGAGCGATGAAGAGAGAAAGTACTGACGAAAAGTGAAGACCCTCACGAATTGAAAGAGAAAGCTTCAGAAGAAGTAGCTGAATCGAGAGAAATGCAGTTTACATCCTCTGATGGAACTCATTGGACTCGGGTGGATATTGGAAGCGTCAGTGTCCGAGGAAGAGCACCGGCACGAAAACATTATACGACAAAGACCTGTGCAACTCGTTTCATTTTGAACAGAGATTGGATAACGAAGAAAGATATTTTTATCGAACTTCTTGGTCATGACAGCATTCTTACGAATCCTTGACTTCACTAGAGCTGAAGCAAACCGACAAGGAAATCATGAGTTTGAAATTTTCTGAAAACGATATTGTTCGCCTTCTTCGGACTAGTGCATAATTAGAGGCGTCTACAAGGGAAGAACGAGCCGCTATCATCATTTCTGGCGTCAAGAATTTGGAATAAAAGTGTTCCAAGGAGACAATGAGCAGAAATCCGATTCAAGGACAATAAAACGCTATATACGCTTTGATGATAAAACAACCAGGTCCAGAAAGCAAGAGAAGCCAACAAGTTTATGGCAGCAATTCAAGAGCTAGGGAATCAGCAATGAAAAGGTGCGGTGATGCTTTTTTTCCTGGACAACACACACAACTGTCGATGAACGAGCTATATCCCCTGCAAGTGTCGTGCCCTTATCTTGCAATATATTAGCGCAAAACCCGATAAGTTTGGAATCAAATTTTGGTTCATATTGCGATGTTGATAGCAAGTATGTTTTGAACCGCGGTTCCTTATACACAAAGGGAAGGATGAACAACGTTGATCCCACGCGTTTCTGTTTCCTGAATTCATTGTCAAGAACTTGGACCAAGGCTTACACCAACATGGCATTTCCAGTGACGACAGATTACGTTTTCACCTCCAAGCTCCTGCCAAAAAATCTTCCTTCAGAGGAACATAACTCTGTAGAACGATCGACTAAATAGACCGTGAAATTCCAAGGGAATTTGCACATTGCCTTGCTTCAAAGCATATTCCCTTTCACTCATCTGCATTCTTCAAGTCAGAAAACCCAATGCTTGCGGCTACAAAGTCAAAACAACAAAACTGTGCTGGTTTTATCAACTGAGCCACAAGATCCGCGAAAGTCGATTGAGACCATCCAAAGAAAAAACCGAAATTATCACGATATCCCTTATACAACACCACGAATACGGCGTTGACATTCCGACCAAATGATTGAGGTGTATCTACAAAGTGCGCATCAAGGCGATGGCCCTTGCGGATTTCGTCAACCTTTTGACATCTTATGCCCAATTCGTGGATACTTGGCCGAAGGAAATGAACATGAGAAGTGCAAGAACACGCCAAGAAGTTTTGTTACACATCGAAAGTTGTTCTGCAGCAAGCACCTTCCGAAAGCGTCCACCTCATTTCAATATTTCTACACTTCGTTCTCAAGCCCTGCAGAGCGGATCATCTGAAGAACGGACGAGATGTCAAACGTGCAAGTCCAATAAGACAAAGGTAACATGCTGCTCCTGTCACAAGTTTGTTTGTGGCAAGTGTTCCTCTCCCCTGTGCAATTCGTGCAGTTCCTCTTAGACAGTCAGATGAGAGAGAATTCTTATCTCAACACTTTCAGCTTTTGTTATTACATATTTCAATAAAAATTGTTCACCGACATTATGTATTTTTTTTTGTTGTGGGTCAATTGACCCAACGGTCCTTAATGGTTAAAAAATTTTTGGTCTTTCTAGTGTTAATGTGTCTAAACCGAAAGCTGTTTTTCAGGCATGTCTCCGTTACTGCATGAATGGGTCCCTGAGACCCAAACCTACATGACCGTTATTATAAGCATTCTTCTTCTCAAAATAAACTGTCTTTGCTGCAATATCTTGCTGAATGCGTGCTGACTGCCAGATAGATAGAGATATATATCCATGGACAACTAGAAAGAGAAGGACTTGTGTCTGTAGGCGATGCAAATGCATTGTATGAACGGGAGAAAATGCAAGTATTGTACATAAATGGCTCTATCTTTTGAACCACTGGCCCGATTGATTTCATATTTGAAATACTGATGATTCAGGGCGAGCGCATCATTTCTTCTATTCATGCAACCCTAACATTCTCAAAACTAAAAAAGTTAGTCAGCGCGCAAAAATAAGTAACTCGATAAAAATCGGTGAAATCCATAAATCGGTTTGAAGAAATTCGAAGAATGATGAGATTCGACGACAGGGCCACAAGAATGACAAGATTGCGAAATGATCGACTTGCAGCTGTTCACTTACTCATTGATGGCGTAGTCACCAACAGCCAAAAGTGTTACAATCATGGAGAATGCGTTACCGTGGATGAAGAGTTATATCCTTTCAAAGGCCGGTGCCAATACATCCAGTACATGCCAAGCAAACCGGCCAAGTATGGACTGAAATTCTGGATTCTCGCTGATTCGGAAACCTTATGCAACTATGTATACCGGAAAGGACACAGTAAACAATCGCGGTGATCGTGGTTTGGGAGAACATGTTGTTTTACAGGCCACTCATTCTGTCCCATCAGGAAGGAATGTCACCACAGATAATTTCTTCACGAGCATCTCCTTAGCCAGAGAACTAAAGAAGCGTGATCTCACTTTGCTGGGCACTATAAAGACATGGAGAAGAGAAATACCAAAAGCAGTGAGGAATCATCAAGGCAGAGAGCTCTATTCCAGCAAATTTCTGTTTACGACAAGTGACCGCAATCCAATTCAACTCGTTTCCTACAAGGCGAAGAAAAACAAGGTTGTGATGGTCTTGTCATCAGCTTACAAGTGTTCATCCATTCAGGAATCCCATCCGAGAAAATGTTATTCACTATTATAACCAAACGAAGGGCGGAGTTGATGTGATGGACAGAATGGTTGGAAATTACTCAGTGAAATACAAGTCAAGAAGATGACACGTCACGGTTTTCTGCAATTTGCTCGACATCATTGCCTGTCTTAACGCCTTTGTTCTTTACAGCGAGGTATTTCCAGAGGAGAATCGATGCAGAAATCATCGACGGAGACTATTTCTGATTTCTTTGGGAACTAATCCTTCTGCTGACTACCGGAATTCCAGACGTCAAATGCTGAGACAGAGCAGCGTGGAGTCAAATCCTCATCCAGCTCTCTCTTCAGCCAGGCGAGCCAGATGCTCTGAATGTTGGAAGTCAAAGGTTGACAGAAAGACCAAATACTTATGCTGTATCTGTCAGACTCCCCTGTGTTTGCAACATTCTCAATTCAAATGTGATTCGTGCTAAACGTTGAATTTTTCGTACTTATCAAGTATACATACATGTATGTACAGAGACATTATAGGCCTGATGATCATTTATTTACACCATTGATCAATTTTTGTACATTCCCGATTTGACTAAATAGATCATCAAGCTACATCAATAATAAAAACTTGTTATTACATGTATTTAAACGCACAGGACTACCTTTATGGGGCATGGGTCTCAGAGACCCACACTATGCAGAAACGGAGAAAAGAAGATCATGCATTCTAGGGTTAATAAATGTTTACCCATATGATATTCCTG
>CAJQUW010004810.1:0-82298 GCA_907163375.1 Prostheceraeus crozeri
ATTAAAGTTGCTAAAACTTAATGACAAATCATTAAACGAAAAATTATTAAAACTTGATAAAAAGGATAGAGAGCTAGAAGCAGATATAAGCAAATAAACTATTTAAAAAGATTTCAGAACAATCAAAAAATTTTTAATATCTACTTTCTTTAAATTAAAATCTGCAGTCATTAAAAAATAAACATCAGATAAAAATGTTAAAAGAACAATTAGAAGATGAAATAGAAAAACTACCTGAAAGAATTAAAAAAAATTTAAAACAGTTACAATCTACATTCAAAAAAAGTGTTGATGAATTGAGTTCTAAAATTACTCAACAAATGAAAAGATGAATAGAATAATAAATGAAGTAAACTCACTTAATCAAAAAGTTGATAAAATGAAAACTCTTAAAATCAATTTAGAAAATGAATTAAAGAAAAATTTACAAGAAAACTCTAAAGAAAATAAAGAACAGTTAGATGCTGTTAAAAGACAATTAGATGTTCTTAAAATTAAGTTAAATGCTCTTAAAACGGCGTTGAAGATTAATCAGCAGAAAATGCAAGTTAATAGAAAAGAAATTAAAGTACATAACACGCTGCTTGACGCAATAGATAAAGTGCAACAGTCAATTAATAAAGTTATCTCGAAGTTGTTAGATACTATCTCTTTCATAAACGTAAATCTTAAACGAGTATTGTAAATATTAAATTAAATATTTTTTACCTACAAAAAATAAGAATCATAAAAAATATAAATATAATTTAAAAAATATAAATATAATTTTAAAAATAAAAAAAGTATAAATATATAAAAGTATATAAAAGTATATAATTTTAAAAATGGATAAAATTAGAGCTAATAATTTTAAAAGAATTAAACAATTAGAAGAGTTAATAAAAGAAAGAAATATTATGAAAGAAAATCATAGAATAAAAAGAATGATTGATGCAGGTTTGGTTCCTGATAAAGTTAAACCAAAAACGCAATCTGCCAAAGTTAAGAACAAAAAATAAACATTTTTTTATAATGGACATCGGTTCATGGGTCAACGGAGATGTCTTCCAGGGCTTCGCGCTTCACCCGTATTTATATTTTTCCCAAAAGTCAAATTTATTACTAAAAAATGCCTATAATTTATAAACACAATCTTAAACATTTTGCTTCAAATCAAAAAATTGCTCATGAACCACGTATGAATCCAGTTTATCATTATGATAATAGAGAAACAGTCGGAACAGAAAGTTCCTAGGCACCGCAGGTGCCGTCCAAAAAGAAGGGGATGGCATCTTTTCTGGTATTGGTAGTATCGTTAACTTAATTAAAAATAATAAAGATTTGATTACATCTGCTGCAAAAGGAGCAGCTGCTATAGGTAGTACAGCTAGTGCAATATCAAATGCTGTTAAATCACAAAACGAATTAAAACAACTAGAAGCTATTCGTAAACTCAAGAATGATTCTGAAGAACTAAAAAAATTAAAAAAACTTTCAGATGAAACAAAAAACAAAATTGCTAACATAGCTGTAGAGGGTAATAGTAAACAAAATGAAAAAACAATTGAAGAAATAAGAGGTAATGGCGTGAGCAGCAACCTTCTGTCTAACCAGCAAAGCTGTAGCGGAGCTGGTCTAGCAAAATTCTAACTAAAATTATATTTAGTAAAATTCTCTAAAAATTATATTTAGTAAAATTCTAAAATTATATTTTAGTAAAATAAAAATTATATTTATTAAAAATTTTTTTCTATCTGTGAGAAAAACAAAAAGTCAAATTATTTCTTATAAAAATGTCTTCGCTTATCGAAAATAAATTTAGATTAGACGATCCTCCGTTCGTCAGTTATAATCAAAAAAAGAATGACTATATAAGAATTGCTATGAATCCCGGATCTTCCAGTAGAGTAAACACTGGAGGAGATTTAATCTTTGAAGTTGATAATCAGCAGAGTTATTTATATTTACCTGATTCATTTTTACACTGTGAATATTCTTTATATAGTGATGCTAATTTTACAACACCATTACCAGATACCGATAATATTACACTAGAGAATAATTTTTTCCCAAGTTTATTTACACAAATGCGTTTAGATGTTGCAACTCAAAATATAGAAACAATAAGTGATTCCCCAGGTGTAATTGATACAATGCTTAGATTTATAACAATTGGTGAAAATAATAAAAAGCATGAAATCGAAGGTTGGTTTCCTGATACTAATGATGGTATAATTATTGATTATTTAACTCACGCTGGAACAGATGCCGCAGGAATTGCGAAAGATGTAGAAAATATTGCAAAACATTTAAATAAAACAAATAATGAAGCATATAAAGAAAGACGTGAATTTAACAAAAAAAGTAAACAGACAGTAAATTGGTCATTGTCTCCATTATTCGGTTATTTAGATTATGATAAAATATCATATCAATTAAAATTTAAATTAATAATTCATCGTACAGCAAATAATGAATTAATCTTTTTTGGTAAGACTGGGAAAAAAGCATATTTAAAAATTGATAGACTTGAATGGTGGATTAAGCATATTACTCCTAGTTTAGAGGTTGAAACAGCTATTGCAAAAAGATTAAATACTAACAAACCAATTCCAGTTAATTTTCTAAAGAGAACTGCGAGTTCTGTAACTTTTTCCGAACAAAGATTTAACTGGCATTTTACTAGAACTGCGAATACTCCAAGATATTTATTACTAACATTTCAAAGAAATAATTCTCCAAGTTTTGATAAGAACAATAATATCTTCCATATTAATACAATTCGAAGTTTACAAGTTTCATTAAATCAAACTCGATATCCAATTGATCCATTAAGATTCGATGATACCAATAATCAATTTATGGAAGGATATGATTCTTATAGAAATCTTTGTATAGAATTTGGGAGTTGAACCACAATTAACTCCTGGAGATTGGAGACATTTATATCCAATTTTCTGTTTCGATTTAAGTGCACAATCTGAAGATATTATTAAAAATGGTTGTGATGTAACAATTAATATTGAAAAGAAAGATTCCACAACTTCATTGATGGCTTATGGTTTATTGCTAGAAGATGCAAAATATTCTATTGAAATTCTTAATGGAAAGATGGTTAGGATCGGCTAAAGCGCTAAAGCCAGAGGAGCTTTGCTCCGATAGGTTAATTAAAATTTTTTCATAACTAGAATAGATTAAAATTTTTGGTAACTTAAAATTTTTTGGTAACTAGAATAGATTTAAATTTTTGATAACTTAAAATTTTTTTATTAAAAATGTCGCAAGCGAAAGTAATAATAATAAAACTGTTGAATTAAAATTACGTAATATTGTTGACAAAAATACCCTAAAACTATTACTATTAATAAAAAAAAGTATTACATAAGTAAACCAATGATAGAGAATATTCAATTACAAGAAGAAAAGAATGGCGGTATTCTCCCATTAATTCCACTAATAATAGGAGGCATAGCAGCTGCAGGAAGTGTTGCAGGTGGGACAGCTGGTATTGTCCAAGCAGTAAATAAAAATAAATCAGAGAAAGCAGCATTAGAAGAACAAAAACGACATAATAGAGAGTTAGAGAAAGTTGCTAGGGGTGACGGAATAGTAGATAATTTTATCAGCAAATTAAAATTAGTTGATGAAGGAAAACGAGTTCTTAAAAATATTCTCCACAATGTTGATGATTTAATTGAAATTAAAGAAACTAAAGATGGTTCTGGAATATATCTAAGTCCTAGTATGATTCGGTAATAACCTCAGGACCTTTGGTTCTTTTCGGTAAAACAATTTTTTTTTTATCTTCTTAATTTTTTTTATCTTTTAAAATGAATACTAAAAATTCCGAAAATTTAATTAAATTAAAAATTTCTAATTTAGATTTATTGAATTATCTATTAAACAAAAATAAAAACTCAAATTGTAAAATTTATGAAGGTAACGACGACAAACAAAGTTTGGCTACTACCTACGGTGGTGACATACAAAAAACATTAGAAAACTTTCCTGGATTTATTTGGAGTAAATATTCGAAAGAAAAACATCTTCCTGGTCATTCATATACTGGTCCAGGAACTCGATTAGATATAAGACTAGATGAGAATAATAATCCGAAACCAGGTGAAGAACCAATAAATAGAGTAGATGCCGCCGCTTACAGGCATGATTTAGCTTATCGAAATCATGATCTAAGTTCTCGTCATGCAGCTGATAAGAAGATGATTCAAGAATTAGATAGTATTCAAAACCCTACATTTAGAGAAAAAAATTGAAAGAATGTTTGTTAAGAAAGCTTTACAAGCTAAAATATTATTCGGCCAGGGTTTAAATGAAACGACAGCAAAGCTGTCTGAGAGCAACGCTCGAAATCATAATTCAGACGTTTATGCATCTGAAATCCACAAGGAATATAGAAGGCCTAAATATTTATTAAAAGTAAAAGTATTTAATAAAGATGATATTTGGAGTGCTGATCTTATTCATATGCCGAATGAAAGGGACCGAACCGAAGGTTCTAAGACAAAGTCTGACTACAAATACGCATTGACAGTTTATAGATTTATATACACGATACGCTTGGGTAAAACCTTTAAAAAATAAAAGTGGTCTATCAGTTAAATATGCGTTTGAAGAAATCTTTAAAGAAAGTAATAGAAAGCCAAGGAAATTGTTTGTTGATAAAGTGTCGGAATTTTATAACCGAAACGTTCAGCCACTATTTGAAACTGTTTATTCAACTGAAAACGCAGGAAAAGCTATAGTGATAGAAAGATTCAATCGGACGTTAAAAAATAAAATTTTCAAGAAATTTACTCAGCAAGGAAATCAGAAATGGTTAAAAATATTACCAGGAATTGTAGAGCAGTACAATAATAAAGTTCATTCAGGTATTGAAGAAACCCCAAAGAATGCTTCTGACGACCCTGATTTAATACGAAAGAAAATATTCGAGAATAATTATTCGAATGAGAGTAATCCGAATTTGCAGAAACTTAAGCCGAAATTTAAAATTGGAGATAGAGTTAGAATATTTAAATATAAGAACAAATTTGAAAAAGGCTTTGTTGGCTATTGGACTAAAGAAATATTTGAAGTTTGCAAAATAAATCAAAGTTATCCGATTACTTATGAAATTAAAGATTTAGATAATGAGAATATCAGAGGCCGTTTTTATCAAAATGAATTACAGAAAACAGAGCTTTAACCTCTAGGTGGCGCTTTAGCTAGCTTCGCTTGAGTTATAGATTGTTTAACTCTAACATAATATCTAGAAATGGTACTCCTTTTTGTAATTTAAATAAAACATAAAGACATAATTGTCCACAATAAGTTGTTCCCGGTTTTTGAATTTGAAACGTATTGTATGTTCCCGTTCCAAGTAATTCTTTTACTTCATTTGTAGGTGGAAGCCCGTATGAGTCAAAATAATAATTATCTCCGTTTTTACTAAAGATACCTGCTGACCAATGTACGCCGTTTTGGTCTGAAGTGTGAAGATTCGTTATGAAATTTACAATTATTGATGGAACTTTGTTCCGGGAACTGAAGGTTCCTGTTGGCCTATTTTTTAGGAATTGTAATTCGTTTCTCATTAGAACATGAAAATTCTTTATTCCTAATTGATTTGCGATTTTCTTTAGGTCGAAATTCGTTGTCGTTTGTGTTCCATATAATTTAAAAAACTCATTTATGTTGCTCATTTTATAATAAAAAAAATTTCTTAAGGGACCCCTAGAAGACAGAAGGGAGGGGGTATTGATTTAAAACTGTTCTCTAATGATGTCTTTCCTTACTACTTATTCGATTTTGAAATGATTATATTATAATTATCGGAGCGAAGCTCCTCTGGCTTTAGCCGATTCTAATCTATATTGTTTTATATATTTCAATTTTCTTCATGAACTTTATTTGTAAAATATGTTTCATCGTTAAAATGATTGTTTAAAATTGTCATAACAACTATCCCGCATGTCGCCGTCTATGCGTTCTAAATTTAGAAGAAGAATTTTATTGTCATTTGCTTTTATTGTCAATGCACTCTTATGTGCTTAATCTATTCATGTCTTCACAATGGGAAGTACTTTACTACCCGTATGTGTTTGGCAAACGCTAAATGAATTTTGCAAATCGATTTCTAAAACTGAATTTGAAAATAGACTTTGCAAATGGATTTTGAAAATAGATTTTGAAAACAGATTCTGAAAATAATTTACGTAGGGGTAAATTGAAATGTCAAAACTTTACGCACGCGTAAGTTGAAATGTCAAAAGTTTACCGATGGGTAAATTGAAATGACAAGATATAGCATGATAATTTTAGGGGAAAGCTGCTAGACGTTTCTCTCTCTTCAATCTCTGTCTCTCTCTTCAATTATCAGGCAGTGTACGGGTTCATTGAATAATTTTGAGTTTATGAGTTACAATGATCTTCTAGTTCACACAATTAGTACTTTAAATAATGTTGAGCATACAATAACGAAGAATGACTAAGTAATAATTGCGTCTTCTTAATTTATCATAGTGCTCTAATCTTAATAATAATTGAGAACCATTTCACTTATTTTTAATTGAGATAACGAAGGATATATTCTTGAGGTTTCTTCCATTTCTGAAGTTCCTTCCACTTTTGTTCCTTCCATTTCTGAAGTTCCTTCCACTTTTGTTTCATCCACTTTTGTTTCATCCATTTTTAAAGAAATATTTTTAACGGGCGAAGCCCTGGAAGACATCTCCGATGTCCCGCTAGTCACATGATATATTTTAAAAACCTGAAAGATGGATAAAATTCATGAATTTGAAATTCTCAACTTTTATAATTTTTTCGGTGTCCTAGAACGGTCATGATTTAAGCAATGAAAATCGAACCGAAGGTTCTAGGGCTTCGCCCGATTGTTATTCTCAAATTTTGAGATACTCAACTTTTATAATTTTTAGTGTCCTAGAACGGTCATGATTTTAAGGGTGAAAATTGTAATTCTCAAATTTGAGATTCTTAACTTTTATGATTTTCGGTGTCCTGGAACGGTCATGATTTTGGGGGTGAAATGTCATAATCACAAATTTGAGATTTTGAAAAATTTGAAAAATTGGGTATTTTTATAAACGCCCAAATCGGAGCGAAGCTCCTCTGGCTTTAGCCGATTTATGAATTTAGGTCTTCATAACCTGAAAAAGGGTTCAAATTCATGAATTTATGTCGTTTTTAAAAATACCATTTTTTGAAAAAATGGTACTTTTTGAATGGACTAAATTCATGAATTTAGGTCTTAAAAACCTGAAAAAGGGACTAAATTCATAAATTTATGTCGTTTTTAAAAGTACTAATTTTTTTGATTTTATGGTGTCCTGGAACGGTCTTTTGTCCATTACTATTCTTTCTCTTTTCTTGCTGTGGAGAAAGAGCGATTTTCAGTTTGTCATAATTTTCAATTTTTTCGCAAAAATGTAATCTGCTGTCTTATCGATTTTCTTCAAGCCAAATAGCATCCTGTACTGATGCATTTAAATACCTAAGTTCTATGAGAGCCGTCTCGTATCATGATGTGTTGAGATTTGAATTGTTTAGCGGTTTTTATGGACACACGTAAGCAATATTTAAGATTTGTAAGTTTAAAATTTATGTTGAGTTTCCTAATCCACCATAATCCATTCAATACACCTGTTATTGTTTAAGAGTTGCAATAGTTTTAGAACAAGTTTATATCTGAAATTGTAAAGACGCTTGAAATGTCGGTTACGAGAAAAGCAATACAAGAAGTTCTCTTACATTATTAACTGGATAATTGCAAGTCATTTTCAAGGAAAAAGAAAATGTGTCGCTTAACACAAGATCTATTTGAATAGAATTAGACTTTTAGTTTGTATTGCAGTAAAAGGGTGTCACATATGCATTTATATTTCGTGCAGTAACAGAATTTAGCTTGTTATTGAGTAAGGCTTAGTCTGGAATTGGCAACAAAGTGAATTTTACTTATTTGATGTGTGCTCATCATCCCAGTAAACATGTGACGTCAGCGGGATGTCATGACGACGTCATTCCAGGATGGCCCACGTACGTCTTATTTGACAGTAAAAAAGACGTCACAGCGGAAGCATCACAGGACGTCAGTATGACATCCCGACGGGACATCCAACGTACGTCTTCAAAGTGCTCCTACGAGACGTCCTAATGAATCACTTGACATCGTGACAGACATCCCATTACCATACTTAAAACTAGTTTCAATCATTTACCCAATTATGAAGATAACGAAAACATTGGAATCATCTGTGGATAATTATATTTTCGCAAATTATCTAAGTATTTCTGTTTGCATACACGTTCCACTTGAGACAAAAGCAGACGCTGATAAATCACGGATCCTTCTTCGATATTCCATTGACCTTCTGTAAGCACGACGTACCTGAAGTAAGAAACAGCAAAATTTTAATTAGATCACAAAAATTACATAACACGTAGGCATACATGTACAACGCTCAAAAGAGAAATCACTATATTAGAATATCAACATCTAATATGATGAAATTGCTCATCAGAGGTATCGAAATGCATGCCTACTGAATTTGAGTCACCGTAGAGAAGATGCTTCGACATAGGGCCTACATTGAATATGAACAATATATAATTCTGTATAGTTCGTAAAATTTCTTTCATTGACATGAGGCACAACTAATCCAAAATAAAAGTTTCTTCATGCTTGTTGCCTAAAATCTAGAGGCTATCGAAGCTAAATTATAAATTGAAGACATAATTAGAAACTAAAATTAGACTAAAATTTAAAAAAACATCATACATTTTAAAATTCACATTGTCATTATATTTTGAATGCATGCAATGCTCTGCATTTTGACAGGGACACAGTTTTTGATATATTTTTGATTTTTGACCATCTTCGGATAGCCTATTTATCGCCTATAAAATTAGATCATGAATTTTAACATGATTTTGCATTAATACTGTACAACCCAATAAAATTTGACATTCATATGATGAGAGAATTCCTTGTTTAGATAGTATTTCCTCTGTTTTTCAAGCAAATGCGGGACAAGCGACCATCATCTTCCGGCTATAATTTATTTACACACAATTAATTGCACAATCATGATAAAATTAATCATCATAATTATCAATAAATAAAAAAAAACCAGTAGATTTATTTTGATAAAATTAAAAACTAATTCTTGCACAATGTCTTTCGCACACTCTTATTCAAGTGCAAACATTGACTGAATATAAAATACAAAATCTAAAATCATATAAGCCTACTTCTGCAGTAATATATCTATGAACAATCCTTTTGTTCATAGATTCATTGCTGTAGAAGCATGATTTCAGATTTTGTATTTCATATTCAATCATGCATGTTTGCACTTGAATAAGAATGAACGAAATGCATTGTGCAAGAATTAGTTTTTAATTTTATCAAAATGAATTTAGTGGCTTTATTTATAAACTGAGTAAAGGGGAATCATTTTTTAGACATCATAATTATCATCAAATAATAAACGTTTTGTTCTATTTACAACATAATACGAAACATAACGTTTTATTATAATTAAATCAAATATAGGCCTATTTTATGTAGCCCAGAATGTGTTGCTAACCTTACAAATATGCAAATTATAATACAGTATTGTTATGTTTGCAACCATTTCATAAAAATCCAGGCTAGCAAAAAATACATTGCATCCGATACATTCATGAGCAAAAACAAATTATTTATTCATTCATTTTCGCAATAATTGATAACATTCAACAAAATAAGCTTATTTGAATATTTCAACAAAACTTATGCATGTGTATGCATTACGATATTGCAAACTGATATGTGTGACGTACAGTCGTCCAATTATTCAAATATACAGTAGAATCATAATCATTATCTAGATTTTCTTAATAAGCTTAGATACCTGTGCCTTACATTATTACATTGTTACAGTACATTTAAATCATTCACTCACGTAAAAAAATCAATGCACAATCATGACATTTTGATCGTCAAAATGGTTGCTTATGCATTGTCATTTATAATCCTATGGTACAAGCTTCAGTATTTTGCAGAAAACTTTAAGTATTATATTGATGATCACACAACAGTTCAATAGCAGGAAGATGAAAATGTTCGAATAGCAGCGTTCCTTTTTAAGCATGGCAAAATGTATGTAAAGCCTCTAATTATAGTAAATTATCTTCGGTGGGAGGAATTAATCTGATTCCAATTCGAGAGCCACGAAATTTGAAACAATTTAATTGATATCAGATGATGCCATGTTTTATGGACAATTAAAATGATTTTTCTTTTATTTTTGCGATTTCATGAATTAGCTTCAACATTTATAATAATTTCGTGAAAATAAGCTTATAACTAATCCAGTGCGTATAGTTAATTCACCTAAACTTAATAAGAAATGAAAAGAGTAAACATCTCACCTGTAAACTCCGGCAATTGATGATATCAATCATCGAAAAACATTTTGTTGTACTGCATTAGACTATTTTCTTGTCAGAGATCACGAGATGACATTCGAAGCCCTGGTTTTCAGCGACTAATGTAGGAGATAAAGTCAAGTCACTAAATATGAGGTGAACCAAATCGCAAGATGTTTTGTAGGATGATAAAGGCAAAAGCTTAGTCGTCAACTGCTGGTCTGCAACTTGAAAATAGAAATAAATGATCTGTGAATTGATTGTGGAGGTCGAATATGGGTGGTGGATTTAAGTTCCTCCAAATATCCAAATGAAAGGTGCCCGAGGCGTCGTTTAAGAAAGTTTGGTCTAAGTCGTAGACTTACCACTAATACCGTATCGCAAAACATGAATCACGTTCGATGCGCAGTGCGAGTAACAGGAATGAAATGAAGGACTGCTTGCACGTTTCCTCTCGCTGTCATGTGATTATCGATAGTGACGCGTTGATTGAGGGTCATTCGCCCAGGCGGCAGTAGGGAAATAATCTGTGCGCAGTTCTCCTCTATTCAGAAATGAAATACGAGGGCTGCACTTAATGACGTGACCGCCAACGCTGGGATGCTTGTAAATAATCGAAAGACAGACTCTTCCATGCAACGAGTACGGGCACGAATGAATCCGAAAAAAAGATCCGTTGAATTATGATATTGAACTATTGCAATTACACGTATTCTATTCCAACTGCAATCGCAAAATTGGGATTCATCAAATGCCCTGCGATAAACATGAATCCTATTAATAAGAAATGCATGGGTAGAAATTAGTGATGAATTTTTACATTATGTTATTTTCGAAGATACATCGATTTTAGATAAAAACAAAGCAGAAAACAGATTGATGGTTCTTCGAGATCGCGCAAAACGGACAATGTGACGAAAGATTATTTGACGCCTGAGGCATTGTGACTTTTCACTTCCATAAAATGACACTGAATTCTTTATGACGTGGTCTTTGTGAGAACGTGCTCTTTAATATCGCCAACATCGAGAATCATATGATCCATCAAGAGGGTTCAAGCTATTAATAGCCGACTTTGAATTCTAACGCGTTATTATTAACTATTCACGCACTTTGAAAATTCACATTAAAAATCTTGATGAGACCTATTTACGCAAACTTAATTTACTTTCATTAATTAATATTACTTCCATCACATCATACGCAGCCGTTCACAGACACAATATTCACAGAGACGAGGTCACCGATAAAAGTTCGTGAGGCCATAGAGCAGCGTTTGCATTATTTCATTGTAATCGAGTTAAACAAATATCGAGGAGACACGGAGAAAACCATCCGTTTCTGACAGAAGCAATACAACGAGGCTTGGCCATCATAACGATATTACACAAATAGTTAGTGTATCAATTTATGGAAGTTTTGATCATTTTCAGTCAGAAAAGCATGCGGAGAAGATCCGATGCTAAGTGATTGTTGAAATGCATACGATGTGTGTTTACCTAGCTTTTTCATGTTATTGCCATAAAATTTTGCATTGCACACAGCACTTAACTATGATTTACCTCATCTGTGATGCGGAACTCGCATGATTTGAATTTCTTAACCATGATTATCGTTTTCACCTGAAAGGGAGAATAGTCTTTGAGATGCAAGAAAATCATTCATTTCAAAAGCAAGGTTCTGGGTCCCCCTGAATTGTCTTCAGTATTATCCACCCATTGGTGGGGGTATCACTGGCTTCCAACCAGCTCATTGTCGCCCAGTTTTGCTTCACATCAACTGTACTCATGTGATAATCAAAACTGGACAGTTAGAATTCAAGAGTATATCCTACATACTACAATAGATCACACAGGTCTACCAATTTAGAGGAAATGTTTGCTAGACTGTTCAAATTCAAGAGTTTCTAGAGATTCTTCAAAAATGTGTTGCCAATCAATGTACAAGCGGTAGAAGTTCTACAAAGCGGTTGAAGTTCCTAAATTTTCATTTCAATCTTCCAGGATTGAAATTACTGGTCACAAAATGAAAATATATTTGAGTGCTTTGCATGTTTTTGAAGAATAATTCGCACAGAATTTAAATGATCGATAGAAATCATCAAATTTTCAAGCTAGATCTGAGAAAGTTGTGTGATTTCGAGCGCTTTCACACAAGTCAGGTTATTACGCAATCGACTGTGCAGTTCTCGCTAGCTAGCAGATTTCATCAACGTCCGTATTACGTATTTGCTTTGCTGCCGACTGATGCAGATGGACTGGAGCAGAATAGCCCCAGCTACAACAGCTCTAGCTGGAAAGAAAAAACAATATCTGGAAAGACAAGCACGTTAAACTCATCAAAATATCAAATTCTAAAGATCATGAGTGCTTTCTTCTCTTCTGCATGGCTGTGAATATAGCAACAAGCTGGAAAGAAAAATCGATGCCTATGATATGAGATTTCATCGTAGACTAATGCAAATCAGCTACCATGAACGGAGAAGGAGCATCTCAGTTCTGGAGGAAATAAAAATAACTGTTGGGTGATAGATGCAGCGATAAAATGCAAAATGCAATTGCAAAAGTACATGCTTGATCTGGGAAAAGATCACTTAATTGCTACCTTATATTTGAGCTCTTTTACAGAACATTCTTACCGTAATTACAGAACTTTAGAACAAAAGTCAAATAAGTCAAACCCACTTCGGAAGGCAGCTTCTACATACAAATTTTTTCGTGTACTTATAGCATCGCCCACAATACCATTTTTCACAGGTCGTGCAGCGGCTCCAGTCAGGTCCCTCATATTCTTTAAATTCACATTCACATGCCGAACACACATCCGAATTGACGTTCGTCTCCATCTGGAAGACAATGGTTTAAAAAATGCAGGGACTCAAACAGGGGGGAAAGCAAAACAAATTGAGATGATCTGCCACGTAGACGGATAAAATTTTGCTGTTTCCGCAGACAACGATTCATGAATATTCATTGTAATAACACTAGGAAATGCCATTTTTGGATTTTATCGCAGAATGTATGTAAAATTATTTTGTTTCACACAAATAATGCTCGATCGATCATCGATTAGCACAAATGTAATTGACAATGGCAATGCTATAAGCATTGAGGAAAATTGCATTATGTTCACAAATAGCAGGGTATCCATCATCCGGAAAAGAACACATACAGCTCACGTATACATATCGCACATACGATAAAACTTTCGCGCATGATTGTTTCAATTTGGCCTACTTGCCATGCAAATGTTTGTCTCGGGGATTCAAACGCTGTGTCACAAACATCCGGAAGAGCTTTTCCTCTAGCACTCTTCTTTTTTTGGGCTCATGTTCAGTTTTGACATTATTACAATTGTAATCCAAGAATCAATTTCAAATTGTTGCTAAAACTTAATTAATGTGCTTAGGCTAGGCCCCATGCTGCGACTAAAAATGCATTGATTCATCAATACATAAAGACAAAATCACACAGAGGCAAAGTAATGCGGACAAAATCTCGTCTTTTTAGGTATTTTTTGCTTCTTTCACAATTTACGAGTTACTTGAGTACATATTTCTACTTCACTATACGAGCAGTTTTCATAAAATTGTTTGCCATTGTTGCCATAATGAAAACATAAACCAGATGGCCGTCAAAAAAATCCGGAATTCCGTAAGATTCCGTTCCCCATTATTAAGTCAAAATCATCCAAAAATACCACCCACAGCATCAACGGCAATTATTCTCAGAAATGCAGCAAAACATTTTTACACCAGAATTTGCTTCGTAAAATTTTCGCATAGGTATGCATGTAGTTGCATATGCACACTATGCTCAAAAATCTTGAAGAGTTTTGAAGCCAATATTTACAAATCAAATACATCAATTGCAATATATCTGTCAGTAATCTCTACATATGCAAACAGATTCCACAGCTATAAAAATCAAATAAAAATGAATAACTGATATCACCTTTTTACAGATAAATTTCCGGCTTATCAGATAATTGATCGTATTAACAATGAATGAAATGAATAAGCCATGGATCAAATTGCCATGCATATGTGCGACTTGAACCTGCGACCACCCCAGCTATCTATATCTATGCTTGATAGCGTGGATTGATTGTATTATTGCCTTCATTGCATATCATTCTATCGAAGGCCTTCATACAAACGTTCATTAAAATATACATGTACATTTGTTCTCAATCTTCCTCAATAACATATAACTGCAAAAGTCAAGAAAAATGCAATTCGATTCTGGATATTAAATATCTTGATTTTAGATGCTGCTGGTTTTATTTGAATATAGATTGGTTTTAGATATATTCTTTGCAGTTTTTAAGGGAAGGCCCATATGGCTAATTTATTGATAAGATCTTCAGAACTGCTTCTAGGCATTGAATATTCGTCTCCCAGCCAGTGCTATCAGGAACCTGGGTCCAGTTGCACGAAACTTTAATTGTATCATTTTATCTTCGATTATCTCATCCTAAAAGAAAATATAATGTCGGTAGCACCAAGTTGAAATACGTTATTTGTTAGAGATAAAAATTTAGATACAGCCCACACATCCTGATTTTTATATAATCTTGAGACGATCATCTTGTTCCATGCAAGCCGGCCCTGAACAGTATGTTGACAAAAGATTCAGAATAACTCGGATGAATGTGCGCATGGATATTCTACATAAGTGTTAGACGAATTCAAAGATTACTACACCGAAAAATTGATTGTAAAATATATGCATTTAATTCTGGCCTCACCTGATCTTTAGAGGATGCCCACATCATAAGAGCTTTACTGCTCAATTTGGGACACCTTCGTAATTTCAATTTTGATGATGATCCCTGCAATGATATTAAATGCAACATGATACAAATCTAGATCGAAGTAGGCAACTGTATTTCTTGCATCAAATGTCAAAACGTTCATTTCCAAATAGGAAAGCGCAGATGAAGCATAGGAAATATAGATGAGGTGAACAGTAAAATGGTTTTTTAAAACGAAATTTGTACAATAAGTTTGATGAGAAGTACAAGTACATGAATGTATGAGCACAGAATTGGTTGAAGAGGCACTTCACATCAAGAACATTTCATAAAGAAGTATGTTATTATACATCTGCAAATAGCTGATTATGAAATTTGAAGGTTGCGGTAAAGCATAGCAACTCATGCAGTTATGGAACACATGAAAATCTTTTCGCCATTGAAGTCCTTAAGTATTCGCCAGAGCGTGCATTCCATTGGCTCGATACACAAAGATACATGCAGTATATTTTAGAGAAAAATGGCAGTGATCACAAGCTATTTATCAACTCACTTTGATTTGCTCGCCAGTCTCCTCAATTGTTCTGTCAGATTCCTGAGAAATTCAGACAGACAAGATCATGAGACTACGTACAGTACAACTCACAAGTTGTTTGTCAACTCACTTCATTTTGCTCGCCGGTCTCCTCAATTGTTCTGTCAGATTCCTGAAATTTAGACAGACAAGATCATTAGACTACGTACACTACAACTCACAAGCTATTTATCAACTCACTTTGATTTGCTCGCCAGTCTCCTCAATTGTTCTGTCAGATTCCTGAAGTTTAGACAACTTTTATCAACTTTTCTTTGTTTATACACACGTTGAAAATGGGAAAATGAAAGATGCTGAACAGCAAATTGAAAGGAGCAAAAATGAAGGATATCAAAATTGAAAAGTAGCGCATTCATGGCAACAGTCACTACATCAAAATTGACAACTTTCACAATAATATCTTCTGTAATGAACGGCTTATGTATAAGTTCGATACAAGACACATAGCCGTTGCCGAAAAGAAAGAAAACATGAATTAATCAAATCAAGTTGTAATTCGAAATTCATCACAAACTGCAGTGCATTGATTTACTCATTGCTTTAACTTCAATCTCAATATTTGAATGATAAAGAACTGCATTGTACTCGTAGATAGCTATTCATCAATGCATTTTATCATGATTTGAACACTGAGTGGGGTACCTTGCTAGAAAATGTGTAGAGACTAGAGCATAAATAAGCATTAAGCATGACAATAATTTAAGCTGTGTCAGAAAATATGCGACTGGAGAGGGATTGGAATTTTTGCTACAGATAAGATAAATGTTGAAAATGTCACAGTGCAATCTGACTCGTGTCCCTTTTTCACGCAATTTCAATCGATAATCATCATCGCAGCTATACTGAATCAACAACACGACCAGCATTTCTGAAGTCGAGTCAGCTTATGTCTAAGAGATGATGCGAAGAAACCTTCCCATGCGCTTCTTCACGCAAATTCGATCGATATAGTCACCGTCATAAGAAAAGATTCATGCATGTTAAAGTATTGAAATAAAAGCGCACTGATCTTTCAATGGATGCAGGGTCTAAACCCGTTAAGTTAACAAGACAATTTTTCATGAGGGTTATAACAATCTATGCACAAGAGGAATTCCCGAATAGCTCCATTTCTATACTGCATATTAATGGAATATAACATTGATTTTGTGGGCAGAAATATCTGACAACTTCGTCTACCAACCCACCCTATTAGAGCTTTATCTAAGTTTTTTGTCAAAATTTCTGTGTCGGTTTACCTCTTGAACGACCTGCAAACCTTTTTGTCAAGAACAATAACATTATTTAATAGAACTACCACATTTTGATGAATCCAGCTTAGAATGGGATTTCTTTGCTAATTGAAGCTGGGACATTCGACTATGACGCCTAAATATTGTTTAACATTTTAATAAATTTATATTCAATATGACCTGCAGTTTGCTCCTAAGAAGACAGACAGTGCGCTCCCACCAGCAGACATGTTAAGTACCGTTAAGTATTATTGAAAATGTTATTTTCATTGTATCTAACACACTCAGTGGGGACTCCAACTTACCAACAAAGACTTTACAAGACAGCTCCCCCTATCAGCCAGTCGCTGCGTAGTAGCTTGATAATTCTGTCGAGCCACATGCCCTCGATGAGCCAGCCTATCATTCAGGGCAGCTTGTTCTTCCACATTCAATTCTTCTTTTCCCTGTGGAATGAGATGTTGATAAGTCATATATTCTTTTAATGATTCACTAGTTTTTCATGATAATGTGTGACAACAATACCTCGAAAAGAGTTTTGATGCTAAATAGGCATGGTCAAAAAACGGGTCAACAGAGCTAAAAAACTTTCGAAAGTAATTCCCGATGCATTGACAGCAATTTTTATTTGCTTTTCTTATGCCACTCACTGCATGCATCTATTTGAGGCAACAGCAAGATTCAGGGAAATTTTGATTAGTCGTGGAAACAACGATTGGCTTTCGTTCAAAGCGTGAACGTCGAAATCATTAATGCATGACGGCTAGCATGCTTTGTTTTAATATCAGGATCAAGTATACAAATACAGACAGCAAAACATCCCAACTGTTCCTACCCATAGCAGTTGGCATCCAAGACAATCGCCTTTGGCTACCATGAATTGAGCTGAATTAAGAAAATGTAGCATCTCTTATGAAATCTCTTACCTTTGTTTCAATATAGTGTCGATAAGCAGTATTTGTTACATTCAGTATCTTGATATTTGCTAGTCGTACACGTCTCCAAGCTGAACTAAAATTGGCACCTTTACCAGGAAAAACCATAAGAATGGGCGAACTATCTTGAAATCGCCTTGCACTTCCCGTCACATATCCATGTGCAGCAACTGCCAATCCTTCCTTCTCCAATCTTATGCGACCTAATTCGAGTAAAATTGGCACGTTTTCCTCTGAGATTGTTACTCGTTGGGCCCCATAAATGTGACAAGTTTTATGACTATGAACTCTGAAATGCGGCATTTCACCATTTTTAGCACTTTCTAGTTCGCTTTTCCATGCGAGAAATTCCGACAGAGTCGCATTTGACGGCACATCAGGGCGATTACAATTCCCATCACGAAACGAAAAAGCGGCCCCAAGATACAGTGACAATGATTCTGCGTCATTCTTTTGGAGGGCTACACGTCGAAGTTCAGCAATCACAAGATTCATGTTTATAACATCTTCCTCAGTAATTAAATGATCATCCAATTCACTCTGAAATAGAATTATTGGAAAAATTGGTCATGTTCAACATTCACATAAACAAAAATACGTCATTCAGGCTGTTTTTTTACAACAGTTGGTAGTTTATTTCTTGCTTGCTGATGTTGCCATTAGAATTTGGAAAAAATTCTTATCTATAATTTTGTAAATATTTATACAGTAATTTAATTGCTGCTATAATTTTGCTCTTGTTATCAGATGCTAGTGATGTTAAAGCACAAATCATTCTGATCACTTATTCTCTGCTAGACATGGAAATTTCCCTCATTTTTATGGGAATGTTTTGAGCCTCTGAATTACTATCAGCAAAAAACAGGTGTTTTCATCAGTCATATCGGCCATATAAAGGGTTAGCGAAGCGAATCACATTTACTAGCTGGAAGATGTTTTTAGAATATTGCCACAGCAACAGACATAATTTTATATCAAACAGAAACGAGCGACTGCGTGCTCCTTGTCCAGCATTTATACTTACCCTTAAGCGTGCATTATCTGCTTTTTTGTTTGAATTATTACAACGATTCCAAAGGACCAGTTGATTTTCAAAGGCTTTCAGCTCTGGCTCTAAACTGCGATCACATATGTCAGTCATTTTATTGCAACTGAGGTATCGCTGGAGAGATGAAAGTGCCGCCAGAGTTGATGTACAAATACTCGGAGAGCTTTCGGCAACTAATCCCAAATGATCTGAGATCGAATTTCGATTTTCAGGAACCAACACCAGATCGAAGAAATTGTTCAACTTTGTCACGGTCATAAGTTGCTGAAGATAACGTGTGTACTTCTCTATCGTGCCACTCGATAATTTCCCTCCACCCCAGTTATTGAGACAGTTCTGAATAATAAGAACTTTTTTTTGAAACATGAATCATATAGAATTCGGAAGACTTGGTCTACTGGCCGATCATTTCTAATGCAAATAGGCCTATTTTTGCTGATCAAGTATTGTAAATTACATCAATTTTATTAGTAAATGTAGGCATGCACTGCAAACTTTGAGGGACGAAACCAAAATTTGGCACCTATTCGTGAAAAAAATGTTCATTCACGAAAAATACTCTGTTCATGTGATGAATGTAACAATAATACAAAAATACTACAGTCATTTGCAAGATATAAGGAAAAGCCAAATAAGCAATATTCATTTATCTATAGAATATATATGCTACTCGTATAGTTTAGGAATTTTTCTCAATTCGGGACCAATCCACAAATCAGCAGTTATGCATTCATTTGATGAAATGCGCAATATGGATTAGAATCAGGCAACAACAGGCACGAAACTCTCGCGTTGGTCGGAATCGACGCCTGGACATTGTGCGCAAATTGACAAGAATTTTGTGCCCTATAGTATGCAGTGCACACTCTGAAGTCAACCCTCGCTTTTTCGTCCGCAGACCGGTAGGCCTGTGTGCAGAAAACTCGAAGAAGATTGCTTGCGTTAAAAATCGAAATTAAGCCAATGCAAAAGCAGTCTTGAACATCATTTAGACTGCAACTCGCTCGCCACCAAATGCATACGAGGGATGCATGCCAAAATAGATTTTGGCGTGCAATCACACAACCAGGGTTGCCACCCAATTCCAAAATCCAAATCCCGGAAATTTAGCAAATTTGCTAAAAACGGATGGAAAACAATCGATTGAACTAGACAACACTACAGATAAAAAATATGAGCTTTGAGTAAATAACAACAAACTTAAAGCAATTATTGTGAGCCGCATTTACGAAGTTTCGATGTTCTTATGAGCAGAAATAGAATCAAAGCAGCAAGTACAAATTTCGAGACCTGTATGACATTGTCACAATTCGTACAACTTTGTACACAATTCGATACGCGTATTGAACATGGTATCTTAACAAATAATAGTAAGATATTTTCCATTTTAACTTACCGCAAAATCCTCATTATTCATCAGTATTACATTAGAACTCGAAGAATTCTCCCTCAAAATCTGATCTTTCGCTTCTTCCAATGAGATAGAGCGACTCATAGGCTTTTCATTATGTATTCTAGACAAATGCTTAGACATATAATTCTTTCTCTGTGGGATTCCGCAAAAGCAACATTTTTCATAGTCAGTTATTCCGCAGGCCTCGATGGTATAATTTTTGATTCGCACCACCATATCCTGCATTGACATTCCGCCCACATTTATATGTTTTCTTTTTATATGTTCGGCAAGTCTGCTGTCTTTAATTACATGTATGCCAAACTTATCTTCTTCAATTGGACATAGGTATTATCTACCACGACGGCGCTTCGAGCATGAATTTCGATCAGGCGACCCAATATTGGCCGAGTTTTTGTCGCAAGTGCTGGAGAAACTTTCTGCCTCCTCCTCCTCCAAGGTACTAGTGTTCTCATCCTTCATGAGAAAATCTAGAAACGAATTGTCGAGCTCCTTTTCTGAAAGCATTCCATCTGAAAGTATGTCAATCGCATTTGTGAAAGCTCTATCGGAATGATGATAATCACTTAGATTTATCATCATTTATTTATTTATTTTTTGCTTCAGGTAGAAACACAAAGCACAAATTTTGAATTGGTTTCTGTGGATAACTATGGATTGCCATTTTCTCGAGTTTAAAATCTTTAGAGCAATCTTTGAAATCTCGTGAACCAGTCACATCATCATAAGAATATAGCCTACCTCTATCAATTTCAATTAATGCTTGTATCACGGAATGTCAGTACCAGTGCCGTTGAATTACCAACTCATTGAATGTCAAAAAATTATTGCTACAAAAAAGTTGAACAGTCACAGCCCAATCTACAGTTGGCCTAGCATCCTATCAAGAAATGAAAAAAAACGGCCCAAGATACAGTGGCAATGATTCTGCGCTATTCGTTTGGAGGGCCAGACATCGAAGTTCATCAATCACAAGATTCCTGTTTATGACATCTTTCTCTAAATTTAGTGAGCATCCAATTCGCTATGAAGGAATTGGCTGAGTTTCTAAGGACGGATTCTGTACTTAACAGGCTAAATGTACGCAGAGCTGAAGACGTATTCAAACGACATCAACGATGCAGTCAGCTAAAAATTTCGATGTGGAGGATATGAAATAGAATGTCTAACACAATATCATGACAGCCATATTCTGAAGCAATTATTTGACACTTGATGGACCTACTCGCATTACAACATAATGAATCATTCTACATGTAGATCTAGTGAAATGCGCATCGGCATATACCTATACACTATATAGACCAGGGGTCGCCAACCTGGGGCCCGCGGGCCATCAATGGCCCGCGTAAGAAGACGAAATGGCCCGCAGGTTTCTACGTTAGGCCCATAAGCTTATCAGCGTCTTCGCATACAGTAGATAGAATATGTGTACTATTCGTGACGTCTTTAGTGTTAATGTTAGTTTATTCGAAAACACACTTTACCACCTTTTATCTTTTATGAGGTTTACTTGATCGTGTGATATGGTGCTTATGCATACACACACAGTTCGAGGTCGTAGAATTTCTATGAAGTGAATGTCTTCGTCACAAATTTCATTTGTCTTCATCACATTGTCTTCATTCACAAATGAATACATCACAGATTTGGTTGGATGCGGCGAGCAGTGACGTCATGAATGCAAGCAAATAGGGAAGTCTTTCGCACGGGTACATTACATTCATTTAATGCGCTTCGAGTATGGCAAGTAATCGGAAAGTAGCGACGGAATTATCAAGCGTACATTATGTCATAAGACCGTGACAGAGTGTAAGAAATACAACCTCGAACGCCATTTCAATACCAATCATCGGGGCTTTAACGCAAGGTTTCCTATGAGTGATCATCCATCCAGACAACGAGAGTATGACCGCCTATTTCGTGCCCTAGATGGAATGAGTCAAAGTATGTTTACCGCCTGCTCATCAACAGATCATGTCACTGATGCCAGCTTCCGAATTACTCAACTCATCGTGCGGCATAAGAAACCATTTTCTGATGGAGAGTTTGTCAAAGAATGTTTTCTTGTGGGAGCAGGTGCATTATACAAGTCATTTCACAATAACCAACAGATCATTGAACAGATTCGAAAGATGTCCCTGTCTCCTCAAACGTGTACTCGACGATGTGAACAAATCTCCGCCGATTTATCTGCTCAGCTTCGTACGTGTTTGGCTGCATCACCATACTTTTCTCTTGCTATTGACGAAAGTACCGACATAAGCGACACTTCGCAACTTTTGATTTTCATTCGCTTCTTCGATGTGATCATAAAGTGTGTCAGAGAAGATCTTTTGTGCATGAAATCACTTACTGGAAGAACAACTGGACAAGATATTTGTGATGCTGTTTACGAGGCTTGTGATTCATTTGGACTAAACTGGCAGCATTTGACATCGATTACAACTGATGGCGCTCCATCGATGGTTGGTCGAAAAACTGGTTTCCTTGTTTTATTACGGCAGAAAACAGGTGTCAATTTTCTTGTTTACCACTGCATAATTCACCAGCAAGCTCTCTGCTCCAAATTACGCCGAGGTGACTACATGAATTTCGTTATGGTCACAGTCACAAAAGTGATCAATCGGATTCGCAATAGTTCACTTCAACATCGTCTCTTCAAAACCCTTTTGAAAGAAGTAGAATGTGAATACGGTGACCTGATTTTATATAACCATATCAGATGGCTTTCAAGAGGAGCCGTGCTCCAGAGATTCATTGCCGTCTTGCCGCAAATTGAAAAATATCTCAACGACCATGGTCATGGAAATAATAATGACTTTTCTGCGCTGGAAGATAGCACCTTTCGCACGTGGTTAGGAATTCTAGCTGATATGAGCAAGCACTTCAATGTCTTGAACGAAAAGCTCCAAGGCAAAATGAAACCGATATTCAACCTCTACGAGCATGTTACCGAGTTTCGAGGAATTTTGACTTTGTTTAAGCGCCAAATTGAGAGCGATGATTTCATTATGTTTCCGAACACAAAAGCTCTATCAGGAGATGTGCATGAAGCGGCCGCTTGTTTGAGTGATTACCTGGATGACATTATCATCGAATTCGACTCACGATTTACAGACTTCAGCGATCTTGAGCAGGTTTTTTTGTTCATTAAAGATCCCTTCATTTGTTCTCAAACAAGTTCCATTGCTGAGCTTTTTGAAAAGCATTTTGACATCAATAAAGCAGAGTGCGAGTTGGAATTGGTTGGTTTAAAGGCCGAACTAGGACTGAAGCATCAGCACGCTGAAAATGATGCTACTTCGTTTTGGCTGCAATTTGTTCCGGCTCGATTCCGAATCCTTAGGTTAGTTGCAACTCGTATCCTCGTCATGTTTGGCAGCACCTACATATGCGAGTCCGCTTTCTCAAATATGAAATTTATCAAAAATCCTCATCGTTCTCGTTTGACTGATGAGCATATGGACGCCATTCTTCGAATCGCCTTATCAAGTTTTGACCCAGGTTTCTCCCTTCTTGTTAGCAATTTACAATCACAACCGTCTCATTGATTACTTGTTTCATTAACTTGTTTCTTATAAATCTCAACTTGTTTTTGTTAAATAAAGGGAAAATTAAATGGGTAAGCCGGCGATTTGCCGAGTTTATTATAGTTAATTAGACTGAAATGCTTTTTCTCACTTCATATTGAACAATTATAACAAAGTTATTATTATAACATTTCCTAAACAGTCATCAAATTCTGAACTTATAACTTATGATAAGAAAGTCCGAGGTTTTTCGCAAAAACTAAAATGAGAAATGAAATACATATTCATATTTTAATGAAACCATCAATCAATTATTTCTATCGAGTGTTGTTTAAATTGGCAAATTCAGAATGAAATACATGTGGATATGTGGCTATGAGCAGGAAACGTTTGTTTTATCATGAGATATAATGATCTAGAAATCTAGAAATATTTCTTGGCCCGTTGAGAATTTTGCTGATATACTTTGGCCCGCGTATGAAAAAGGTTGGTGACCCCTGATATAGACTATAATCTATAATCATCACGCTAAATCGCAGTTGCTTGATGGGAATGCATAGTATAATGCAATCAATATATAGCTCATGCACATACTCCTACTAAAAACCGTGGTCTCTGCATTGCTAAGTATTCTGAAGCTTCTTTGATATGAATCTCTTTCAGCTTCGGTAGGTCCATGATAAGTTTTTCTTTTATTTTGTCACTGTTGACATATTTGCTCTCCTCCAACGAGTCAGCATAATTTGCAAACTCAAGTGATGTGATTATCGATTGAAATTGTGGAAAAAAAGCAATTGAGTCAGAAAGTCCTGAATTGTATTTCCTTTTCACTCTGCAATTTCTTCACTTGGTTTTCGTTGACCATGACCCTATCTTCTCACTGGGGTCCATGCCACATACTGCAATCTGATGTTACAGGGCTAGATGATGAGTTGCAAAAATTGATAGGATAAGAATTTCGATAAAAAAACCTCAGAACCTAACCCTGAGAAAATGCTTTTGCGGAGAGCTGCCTCTTGATCCCTTTTAAATCAATCGCTGCATATTGCAAGTAAAATAGCTTCTGGTACATGATAAAATCTGCAAGGTTGCTTTTAAAAAGTTTAATTTTTATTTCTCAAATCTGTTGTTTATTTCTTTCCCCGGGATTACCAAGAGTGATTGAAAAAGAGCTGTTCAATCATCACTACATATTAGGAAAACATCTCTCAAAATCAGGCTTTCTTTCTACTGCGATATCTTGGATGAATTATTCGAAGTTAACATAAGCAAATCAGAAATGTGAATGCACTTGCCACTTACATGTATAAGAGTATACATTGTGTGGAGATGCACATCAAAAAGCATTTCCCAACAAAGCAAAAACTGAAAATACTTTATTTTGCTACTGAATTTGCGGAAATGTTGAATTATGCTCTTGAACTTCTAATCATTCAGGAACGAGCGTGAACTATTTTTAACAAAACAGTGAATATACTTACAAGAAGAATCCATTCTGAAAAGTAATCACAATATGAGAACATCTTGTCATTGGAATAAGGTAGTACACTGTAATTTTGTAGTTTATTTTGACATTTTAGTTTCTTGAGCATTAATTAGATTCTGGTAATATCTTTCTTATTTTATTTGATCCGTCTATCTATTATTTGATAAGTCAGAACCTCTATCAATATTTTTCGACTTCACAGAGTGACTGATTATAATCAGTCATTCAGACCTTGATTAGCATTTTTCAGCAGATTTATAAATTTGTGATTCTTGGTATTTCTCATGTACGGTGGGAGAGCTGTAAGATAATCCATTAGAAATTGCAGTTAACAGACACATACTCAGATAAATATCCAAACAACCCTTTGACACTTTTCCAGCACCGTAAAAGCTACATATTGTTTAGTAGAGGCAAACCTTTTTGATTATAAGCGAGAGTTAAGAGCATGGCTGGGAAACATGTTTTCATATTCACTGCGTTGTAATATATTGCGTCTATTCCTATGGTGCTATGAGGGCAATAATGAACATCCTATTCAAAAGAATGCAATTGACATAGGTCTACTAAAGATACGCTGAATAAATTTATTGCTTTAATCAGAACTAGTCATATTGCTATACCAATTTCAGAATTGTGAGACCCTGAATTTCACTACCATTTCAACACCATCGATATGGGACATAGTCGATGACGACATTATAATACGGACGGAAGTTAACCGGTTGTCGTTTGGGAGAAAATTTCCCTGCTACTCGATCGTTTGATTCAGAAATGCTAAACGTTCACTGTCACGATTCCTTCATGCCTATACAGTTTATGGATGCGCTGACAGATTTGCACAAGTCATGTAATATAATGGATATCCATCAGGTAAACCTACTCAATAATAAGTGAATAAGCGAAGTCCAAGTGTTTCTACAGATTCTTTCCGATAAAACCCAAAGATGGCTTCAAATCACTCGACGTTCGAAGGAAAAGCAGAATGTGAACCAGTTTTTTTTCAAAGATATCGTTTTACGAGAGGAAGATTTCGTTATATTCTGCCTTTATTGAAGGACTACCCTTCCAAATCTGTCAAAAATCGAGGAAATCAGCCGCATTCCATTCAGCTGAAAGTGGCACTCCGATACTTTGCGAGTAGAAGTTTTCAAATTTCTATTGACAGCTTGTTTATAAGCTTTCCCAGTCGACAGCAAGCAAAATTGTGCAAGAGAGCACCCGCTATTCACTAAATTTTACAAAATTTCCAAATCTATCTCAACGATGCTTATTTTATGGATCTTCACGTGCTTTTGACTTGTGTGGATGGTAGGCCTACTCATATTCCATTACAAGTGCATAGCGTACAACTTAGAAGCTATACAATCTACTTTCTATTTCCGTAGATCTCCTGGTCTCCACATGTAGATGACCGGGAGGCCTGCCTGCAGAAATAGGAAGTCACGGATGAAAGCATATTCTCGAAAAAGGAGAGTGAAACTGACTCTGATTGAAAACACGATCTACATTCAAGCAAAAGGCTCAGTTCCAATCCACTGAACATGAAACAGTAGAATAATGCCGGCATCCTCATGTACGTTTAGGCGCCTTCCTACCTCTAATTAGCGCCCTCTCCATTATCAAGAGCCCCGGACAACACATTTAGAAAAGCATCCCGCGACTGTGATTAGAGGAAATATGGGTTGATTGTCCATGCTTTGTTTTCAGCTCAAACAGAAGGTTTTTATCTACCTGCAAGAATCGTAACTTCACTTAGTCACTGTGCAAGTAGCCTACTCACTGTGTACTCAATAAGTCTTTAGGCATAATTATAAATGATCATATTCCATTCAGATAACTAAATCTAAGTCGATCTTCGAATATCGATCTTCACAAAATGTGATACATGCCTAGCAGGGCTGGGAGGACCGGCACGGTCCGGACCGTACGGTCCGATGCACGGTCCGGACCGCGCGGTCCGAGTGGAGGCTCGGACCGCACGGTTCGGAACGAGCGATCAAGTTTCAAGTCAGCCAGCAGTTTCAATAGTAAATCAGTCTTGTGAACAGCGGAAATTGAACAGCCGACCATAGGCGATCAGTGAGGCTACAATATTCATGTCTATTGTCTACGTCACCGTCATCACGTACCTATTGCACTCTTCCTTTATCTGTGATCTATAGTCTCTCTAGTCTACGCTTCACGATCATTTCTTTTCCCCTTGACCTTGCGATATTGACAACGTCACAACGTGATCTCAATGAATAGCGATGAATCGATACTTCACGTTAAAAGAGAACAAGCGTTGTCGAAATCTAAACATCTTGTCAGTCATCAACATGTCGTGGAACGCGGGCTACAAAACCGCCGATGTGTTGAAGTATTTTGAAATCATTATTCAGGGAACAGATAGACAAGCGAAATGCAAATTATGCCACAAAATCTTCTCGTACAGTGGCACGACATCGACGTTGAACAGACATCTGAAGTCGACACACCAGACGCAAAGAATTGGTTTAACATTAACAAGTACAACGACTAAGAGAGATGCCAGTGGACGAGCTGTTTCGAAAACGGCGCCTTCAACAACGGCAGAATATCAACGTCATCATCAAGAAAGGCGGAATTATCAGCATCATCATCAGTAACGGTGGCAGGATCCTCTTCTACAGATGCATCATGTAGATCAAACAATTTGGACAATTATTTCATAGGTGCTCGACCATGCTCAGCAGAACGAGCCTTGAATATTACGGAGCTACTCACTGACATGGTAACGACGGATCTTCTCCCTAACAGCATTGCTGAAGGCAAAGGTTTTCAAAAGTTCTTACAATATATTGAACCAAATTACCTCCATAACTATATTATTATGCCCATTTCACCTCTGAGGACCGAGCGTCGAGACCATTCCCACAAAATGAGTCACTTCTTTTAACTTATTGATGGTCGCTCGGACCGCACGGTCCGGACCGGACCGAGCCTCGGACCGTGCGGTCCGCGGACCGTGCGTCGGACCGGACCGCGCCCAGCCCTGATGCCTAGTCCATCACACACTGATTCGCACTGTCACACACTGTGTGAAGTGTAAATACACGCATGCTTGATGATCCGCCAGTTATGTTATCATTTGGTTGCTTGTATGCAATCACCGCTACTCCATGCAGCTGTCACTCGTGCGATTGATGTCTTCATGAGCAAAGACAAATGTTGTCAGACGACAGAGTAAGTCAATGAAGGTTGCTATTGAAGCAATCCTGCACATTGAAATTGGACCCTAATCCCTTGTAATCAGAATTCGTCCTTTTTGAAACTCAACACCAGTTCTGAACAGGTCTGAAATGTAGGTGAAGAATAGAAGAGCCAACTTTTCATCAACTTAGATGCAATTATGTCGGAAATCTATGACGTCTACGAAAGACTTCAGTTGTAGAGACAATGCAAGTGTTCGATTACCTGAAGCTTCTGCTGATTGAATTAGTATTGAAGACCATGAACAATGTAACAAACTGAGTCGCAGCTTCACGATTTTGCCACGACTCTAATTTAGGCCGACCTTATGTAAGGTGACATTGAATGCCATAAAATTTCACAGCAGATAAAGGGAGACTTTGTCGTAAGGAACTCCTTCACGAAGGGAGCTCCAAAGGAGCGTTCAGGAATACTTCTAAGTCGAGGCTACCTTGAATAAGGACATCTTGGAAATGACTACCTAGGTCAAAGCGACCTTATGACGAAAATGTATGGAGGTACAAGAATACGGCCCAGTGATTTGGTGGGGTTATCTTGACAAACTAAATTCAAGGTGTTTTCTTTGAAAAAATATACTTTATAAAACGCGAAGACTACGAATTACATTGCATAGTTAAATTACTTTGAAATTTCTAGAATTATTTGATTATTATTTATTTAGCTATCCTAGTTAACAAGAGCTTACAAATAATCAGGGATAGGTTTAAAAGTAATTACCTTTCTATCAAGAATAATTCGGGAATCAATACTTCCTGGAGTATTAAGTCCTCTGGAGATTTACCTGATAGGACATCAGACATTAACTGCTATTCCCTTCAGGTGTATGATTTCTCCATGCTTTACACTAATTTAAACTTGAGTCAAGTTAAAGATTCTTTGAAGAAACTGTGTGACCTGATTTTCAGCACATCCAAAACCTTCATTTGCATAGGATAGCAAAACCTTCTTCTCGAACAAAAAGTACAAGGGGTATCACTGCTGGTCGAAAGAACAATTCCTTATTGCCATAAATTTCATTCTTGACAATGACAACACTTCCATTACTTTTGGGGGAATTGTCTTTAAACAGATTCGAGGCATTCCAATGGGGGGAATTCCAGTTCACTGTTATCTCATCCTTTCTTAGTCTATAGGGAGTTCAGGTACATGACTGGTTTTCTTGCTGCCAAAAAATTTGGTTTAGCCAAGCTCCTATCTTACATCACTGGTTATGTTGACGACATTTGTGTTTTCAATTACAAACATTTTGATCGAATCCTTTCTAAAATTTATCCTCTTAACCTCTTGACCAAGGGCCGAAACCTTGCTCTTGCAGCCACATGCTTCCCCCCTGATGACTCCTCGCATAGCTTTATATTTTTTTAGAATTTCAGTTCTTCTTGTATGTTATATATCTATAAATCTATATTATATCTAATCTATATAAACTATATAATATATATAATCTATACTATATCGAAATATCTATATATTTATGTGTGAGTTGGTTTTCATGTATTATGTTTTTACATGCATGTACCCAGTCAAAGTACACTGAAGTATTATTGAAGTTTTTGACGGCAAGTAAAACTGAGTAGAGAAAATTAAAGTTTTACTTCGATTTTCTACCCTAAACATTACTAAGTCATTTCTGCACTGAGAAACGAAAAAAAAGTTTTATTTAAGTTTCTAGGGTTTAAAATTGTAAGTATTTACCGAGTTGGAAAACTGAAGTATTACTGATGTTTGGGAACTGAAGAAAAACTAAGTATTTGTCAAGTTGGGAAACTGAAGTATTAGGCCTACCGAGGTTTGGGAACTGATGAAAACTAAGTATTTACCGAGTTGGGAAACTGAAGTATTAGGCCTACCGAGGTTTGGGAACTGATGAAAACTAAGTATTTACCGAGTTGGGAAACTGAAGTATTACTGAGGTTTGGGAACTGAAGAAAAAGTTAGTATTTACCGAGTTGGAAAAATTTTAGTTTTACTGAATACTGGGAAAATACTAAATGTATAAACCAAAGTTTTACTAAGATTTCACTGTCACAAAAAATTATATAATACTAACTGCATATCACTTCAATTTTACTTTAATAATACTTATTTTTCTTTGACGGGGTATGTGTATATTTGCTGACTTATGTCTATTATGCATGTGTGTGCCTAAGTTTATATATGTTTTCATAAATGCATTATTATGATTAATTTTTGTTGTAAATTCATTGCTAATTTGGGCCATTTATTTTCTCTCCAACTATATCTCATATTCCTTAGATTATATGACCATTAGTATTGTGTATCTTACTCATTTTAGAGTTTGGATATCTAGATTCCCAGTATTAATTCTTCTGTGCATTTAGACTTTTAATAAACTAGTTTTATTCTAGGATTTGCCAATAGGGTATGTGTTTAACTGTATATTCTTCCGTTCCCGGATCTTCGCATTCGTTAGATATGCCGTGTTTACATATAATTGTCATAAGCGACTCCCACATCTGCTGCTCCAAAGTAAAACTTCGTTTTTTATCTCACAACGCCTCTGTAAGCATATATGTAGCACCACCAAACCTGACTCGTCTACTGTTTCCGACAACATAGATATTTTAAATTTCAAAATCAAATAAATACACAAACTAAATGAATTACAGTGAAAACTGAACTACATTTTCTTTTCGTTTGACCAAATTGGCAATGCTTTAAGCATAAAAGCAATATTTTCATCATTTTTCTATATTGCTCCAACTTAGTTGAAGCAATAGCCCCATCCCTAAACCGTCCAACGCCTAATCACGCGGGTTTGGAGTTGGTCTTCCTCAACACTTATCTACGTGGTGTCTTCCATCTGTAGTAGCTAGTCTACAAATCGAATAGTCGATGAATTACTACCGTGTCATTTGCAGTAATCTTCCCCACACACAACAACTTACCTTGACATGCCTTTGTAGTAAACTGATGAAAAAACTCGTCATCGGCTTATCAAATTCGCTACAGAATTACAGCGTGCTGATTCGACGTTGGCATCCAATGAATGACTTGTTCATTTCCATGACGCACGAGACACATTTCCATGCAGTGAATAGTGTCTTGTGTGAAACTGTCTCACTAATAGTTACCTGCCTATTTATAGAAAGTTGATGTGCTCGATATAGATCCATGATATACTATAATGATGATAAAAGAGATCGATTGTTAGAAAACAGACTCGATCTCAAATAGCATTTTCTTAATAATCTGCATTGAATAATGCCTTTTTCGTGGCGCTCCGCAGTGGTGATCAGTTTGCATGTGGAAGAAAGTTCTCTTGAGATAGCTAAACTTTTTGACGTCGCAAAGGTCGGTTTGCGTGATCTCCCGTGCTATAGGGAGAATAAGAAATAGAAGAAGAAAAAGAAGAGCTGATAAGGAAACAGAAGAATAAAAGGAAGATGAATGAGAGAAATGAGGAGACAGAGTAGAGGAGGAAGAATGAGAAATCAAGAGAAAGTAGAGGAGGAAAAAGTGAAGTGAGAAGAGATATGGAAGAAGAAGAGAAATTATGAATTGGAACAAGAGAAGAAAATGAAGAGAAGTGGGGAGAAATAGAAGAGGAGGAAGAAAAGAATTGAGTTGAGAGATGAATAGAAATAGGGGGAAAGAGAAGAGGAAAGAAGAAGAGAAATTAGGCTATGACAGAGAATCATTATCAGAAGAAAAAGTATCAAGAAAAGCGAGGAGAGAGATAAAGTGAGTGAGAGAGCGAGAGTTCGAGAATGGAAATTAAAAAATATAGTCCCAAAACTTAGTGCAATTAAGTGGAAATCATTCATCATAGCGTAAACGTCATAATTTCATGACTCATCGTGGCTGTGGCTCATTGATCATGTTTGTGGTCACACTTTGGATGTCACAGTGACGTCATATAAAGGCGGTCATTCTGACGTCTTTGATGGGAGGTCACTGTGACATCCCGTTCTGGTCATAGACGTCTCAGACGCATGATGACATCAATGGGACGTCGCAATGACGTCACAATGTTTACTGGGCATGCATACCGCTAATAGTTGTTGTCCGATTAGCATGGAATAGTTATCAATCCAAAGTTAGCAGGCCTTTATGTGGGCCTATACAAAAACTTTATAGACTTAAAACATGAAACATTGGATAGGGTTGGGAGAATACCCAGAAAGTGCCTCCTTTAGATCGATGCAACACCTGCCCTAAAGTCGTGCCGCCGTCCTTGAATGCCAATCAACATCGACCTAACTCAGTATCTAGAATCAATATCTCATTCGAAATAGGATAGGGTCTATAGTTTTAAGGCTAATTATCTCTGCATCGACAGACTATATCAGGTCTTATTTAGTAAACCTACATACACTTAAGTTGAAATTTCTTACTGGCTAGCAGTGGTTAAATAAATCGAACATATTTAAATAAGATAAAGTGTGCCTTTTAAAGTATAAGTTTTCTATGATGCGATTCGATTCGCGAATCACGACCCGATTCATTTCGACTCCAAGGCTGCCGATTCGCGTGTCCCTGATATAACTGCAAAACAGCAAACTTCAGTAACTGAATTAGACTTATTAGCTAAGCTTACATTATCAGCTTTGCCGCACACCTTGCTGGTCAAAATGGTCCTGAAAGCACTGTCAGCGATTATTTAGTTGGAAAAATCTTGACAATCGTTGTTAATGGGCTTTTCCCATATGACGTAAGAGGCTTTTCCAGCAAAAAGTTTTAACAACAGAAACATATGCTTTCGATGTTGTTGAGAACTTTTCTGGTATATTTGTCTTGAGATTTCCCTGGTATCCTACAGTTACGTCACGATAATTTTGACACGCATCATATCGTAGCGATTATTAGGGATACTACCAATATCATACCGATTCCGATTCACCCCAACTTTGCGTGAACAGGTGTCTTGTCTACATTTTCTCTTTTGCTGCCACGGAGCATTTACGTTTTATCCGTCAGAGCCTCATTTTGCAAGATTTGGATCATTTCAAGGCTGCATCCGACATCATATCTTTCCTTAATATCTTCAGATTTCGAATTGAATGAAAAATGGTTCATTGCGTCAAATAACAATAGCATGTATTGAGCTTGAAAAGCATATTGAAAATAAGATGAGAGATTCAAACACTATTCGATAAAAAGCAAAGCACCTTTGCGAGAGAAATTGGCGCACGCGGGAGATCTCTCACCGCAATTGTTTCTCAACGCAACAGAAATTTCAATAAAAAGGACATCAGCAAACAGAGATCATTTTCGATCAACACAATGTGATATTAGAAAATACCTGATTTACAAAAACAGTTCTGCAGATAATCAACTTGATAATATCCCCATTTCAGAATTCTTCACATGCGAATGGTGTATGTGATGAGACTGGAGCAGAAAATAACGACAACGTCGTAGCCGTGGTCAATAAAGTAGAGAGTCCAAGGTCGTCCGCAAAAGGCGTAATGAGGGACCTGCAACGAAAGACATCATTATTTTCATGGATAAAGATGAGTCATTTGCACAACTTCCAAAGCTCAGGTTGGATTTTCCTTTCTAGTTCTCGGCAATGAATTACGATTAGATCAACTGCCGGATTCCTATGTCCATCCACTGGTTTGTGGGAACCCTAATTAGCGATTTGCATTCGTGTTCTGATTTTGAGCCAGAGCTCTGATTACAAGACTGAAATTAATTCACTAATTGCAGAAGTCTGTAGTTCGGACTGCAATTTATTAATAGTAGTAATCAGCAATGAAAATACAAGGACTGCACGTGCAGCCCAGCACTAACATGTGACTAACTGACATAACTGTTCTATATGTAACAGATTGCTCTCCTTATTGCTAATAATGTTATTGATGAATATGATATGAATAATTGATCGATATGAATTGATATGAATAATGCTTATTGACAATAATGGAGGTTATCAAAAATTAATTACAATTAATGAGGAGTAGGTAATCAATTAATTCTAATTACAGCAGGACGCAAGCAATTTATTGCAATTATTTGCTTTCAGCATTTGATTAGAAGAATTCTTGATTTTGAATTTTACTTTTGACATTTCACTTTGATGAAATAGGCTGCTCACATGCTCATTATCATAAGTCATAAGTATATTGCCAAAAAAGTTGGACAAACAAACATATTAACAATAAATAACAAGTAACAGTAGACCGGACACCCCCGGCGTCCCTGCTGAATGGAATAGATTTAGCGCTGGTGGTTGAAATACTCGTAATTTCCCAGCACCAGGAGCAGCATTAAGAGGCGCCGACACCAGTGAAAAGTGGTAAGCGCAAGGCCAAGGGCACAAATGTACAAGTGGCCGGGCGATTGAGCAGCCAATCAGAACGGGCGAAGGAGCTGCTGGAGTGCGCTAAGGAAGACGTGCCCTCACAATTCCTAACTCCAGAGGAGGAGGAGCTGCATTTACAGTACCTAGCCAAGATCGGTGCTAAATTGTGTGCTGAGATTGGCCCGAATTGGATGGAAAAATATGACCGGGAGGACATTGTGATTGGCAACTGAGCAAAACTCCAGCGCGAAGCTGAAAAATTACGGCCTCACCACTACTGCTAATGAACTCTGTGGTAAAAAGGATTGACGGTTTCTTGGTATTATTATTATTTCCTTCCCTAAATATGAATCTGGACAATAAACATTTCATGCTTTCCTGATACAGTAAATCAAAACAGCTCGAGTCACATCAAGTGATGATTTATTCGTTAAACAATCTTGCCTATATAGCTTATCGTTAACATCAATTAACGCTGATCTGGAACAGCGCATTTTAAGTTATCAAACAATGGCGGAGCACCTTTGGGCGCCAAGATTAAATTCACAGTTTCGGTTACACCACGAGTTGGAGGACGTCGAATGCGGCAAGCTCCGTTAAGTGCATCCAGTTTACTGTAGCAGTTCCTCCCTCTTAAAGATCGAGCCGAACAGGAGCCTTGACCTTCCGACGTGGACGTCGGAAACCCGTTGAAGTCGATGTCCTCGGAGTCGCAGTGGGGTCCACTGGTTCAGAAGATACTGCCTAGGTAGAAGACTCAGCACCATCGGACGTAACCGCCGGGACATTCGCTCGAGCCTTCGAAAGTCGAGTACCACTATCACTAGAGTCGTGAATTCCAGGAATGTCGTTACCACTTGTAGCTGCTGCCTGGCCCATCGATGGACAAAAAAGATCCGCGACACTGGTAGCCAGTAAGTAAGTAAGTAATCGTTTATTGTTCCACTACAATGATTCGGTGGACACTTACAATAGAACAGTAGCAGTAACATCGATGTCAATATACATTAATACACAGAATGACAAGTCAAAGGTTAATGAGGTACATAAAAAGGAAGGACAAGAAAGCTTATTTACAAAATCTGATAAAAGATCTGCTGAAGCGTACTGTTCTAGCGAGAGGTGGACACAAGACCGAGCAACTGCGTGAAGACATCTTCCTCACTGGGCGGATCAAAAACAAATCTCTGAGGGGGTAGGATGGATCTGAACTTATAGTGTCAAACAATTTCTCACAGGTACAGTTCGCAGATTGAATAAGCGAAGAGTTCACAGAATGGGACAGTCCAATAATGCGATATACGCGACGTTCAATGCGCAATAGGTCATTCAACAAGTACTGGGGTGCATTGCAGAAGCATGCATAGGCATACGTCATGATGGAACGTATAAAAGCCTTGTAACATTTCATCATTAATGCTGCAGAACAGCCTGCACGACGCAGATTGCGAATAATAAAAATGAGCTGTAAAGCCTTCCTCACAATGTATTGAAAGTGCAAAGTCCACTTCAGGTCATCAGAAAAATAACACCAAGGTAAGAAAAAGAATTGACTTTCCTAACAATCGTGTCACCGAGACGCACTGGGTTTGTTACCAAAGACGATTTAGTTATGATATCCGTAACAAAACATTTTGAAAAGTTTATTTCCAGAGAAATAGAATTAGCCCAGTTGATAATGTTGTCACACTCTAGCTGCAAATCATCATCACCAGAATTTCTGAGAAAATGGAGTAATAGAATATCATCAGCATATTGTATGACAGATGAATTCGAGCACACCGGGGTTAGACTGTCAGTGGACATAGCAAATAATACGGATCCAATGACGCTTCCTTGGGGAACGCCACTGGGAAGAGACACCCAGTTAGAGCATTCGCCATTAATGGAAATACGTTTACGGCGTTCTTTCAAAAAATCAACAATCCAATTTACAACAAACGATGGGACGGGAAAAGTTTTACATGCACGAATGATGACATCATGGTTAAGTCTATCAAATGCCTTGGACATGTCCACTGATAATAGCCTCACTGCGCCTGATGAGGGATCAAGATGTCTCAAAATTTCATGCTGAGCTGATACTAGAGCACAAGACGTACCCAAGCCCGGGAGAGGAATGAAGGCGAATTGAGACTTACTGACCGAGTCCCTGATGAAGGGGATAATCAGGTTCTTGGATACCAGACGCTCAAACACTTTCGACATCGTAGACAGAATGGATATTGGACGAAAGTCAGCAAGTGAATAAGGCTTGTTGCACTTTGGAACGGGATAAACGTTTGCTTCCTTGAACGCAATTGGAATCACTCCAATTTGGAGAGACCAGTTGAAAATCATTGTAATAACCGGAGCTAGAAATGCTGAAAAGTCTCGGAAGATCCAAGATGGAATACCATCAGGACCGCAGGAGCACTTTGAGATTCGAGCTAATTCCGCTTCGACTTCCGAACAAGTGAACAAGATAGGATCACAAACACTCGAATCAGCAACGTAGTCAAACGATGAGGATGCGTCGTAGGTTGAGGAGAAATACGAGCAGAATTCATCAACAGAGAACATATCGGAATTGGCATGCTTGGTGAAGCGAGATACGGTTTTCACTGAGCTCCAGAGTCTTCTCATATTACCAGACTCGACTGCTTCACTCAAGTATGACTCTCGTAGAAATTTGCTGTGAGTGGAAACTTCATCCTTTAAGCGATAGTATTTTTCCCACTGGCGCTTGTGAAAAGCGCGATCACGATCATCTATAAGACGCTTCAACGAAGGCTTGCACCATACAGGATATCCGTAAGCAGGTCATGTCATGTGATGGTGATAACTGTGTACTAGATGATTCTTCTGTTTCGAATGTATGAGGTAAGTCAGGGTCGGAAGGTGAAGCGATGTTGACCTGGTCTACATGTCAACGATGCACCGTTCCGTCGTTGCAATTCAACACGTAGAACATCTTGTTCCCAATGCTCCGAAGTACATAGTAGTCCCTGACCAGGCTGGGAGTCATTCCCTCGATCGAACATAGCATCTGTCGTATCCAAACTTATAGACGATCTGAGATTCCGTCCTTTGAAAAATATAGCAGGAGACTTCCCCGTGTTCGAATGGGTGGTGTTGTGATATTGTAGTAAAAACTTACTAATTGTTGAGACGAGATCATCGGTGTTGGCTGGAGAAACAGTAGTGATGGCTATCTTCAAAGTCTTCACGAAGTTTTCTACAAGGCCATTCAAGCATGTGTGTCTAGCTTCAGTGGAAACTGGTTGGGATCCTATAGATTTCAACCATGACTATAGATCGGATACAGATAAGTGACTGCCGCTGTCAGCTATCATTACTTAAGGAATGCCTTCCCTCGAAAACATTTGAAGCAGTGCCTGTTTAGTTAAGGCAGAGGTAGCATGCTTGGTGATAAAGACCTCCGGAAATCTTGAATAGGAATCCTCCACAACTGACGCATAATGATCGCCGATGAAAGGCCCGCAATAATCCGCAACTACTCTTTGCATAGCACTGAATGTGACCGGCCAGGGTTTCCAGGATGGATGGGTTCGCGGCTTCACCTTGCTGGATTTACAGTCGTTAATGAATTTGGAGATGTCTGAGTCGATTGATGGTCAGTAACACAAGAGCCTAGTTAAAGACTTCATCTTATTCCTGCCGATGTGACCCACGTGGAGGTGTTGCAACATAACCAGTCGACATGGCCGGGAAATTAGAATGAGATAAATGACTAAGATGACTCCATCCGCTTGCACCGCCATCTCATCTCTCCTTGCATACAAATTGGGAAAACGACGTTTGGCTGCCTGAGACGATCCTCGCCGTATGACAGCCATGATAGATCCATGTACAAGTTTCGCCCCCGTGTAAGTGTCTTCCGATCGATTGGAAGTGGATTGACAATTAGAGTCTCTTTTGTCTCTTCAGAGGGTTCGTGATGAGCAAAACGTGAGAGATAGTCAGCCAGTGGTATTTGTTTGCCTGGTCGGTGTTCAACGTCGTAATTGTATGCCCATAGTTCGATCGCCTACCTCTAGCATTGGCGAAGCTGCTTTGCCAAACGATATTAGAGGTTTGAAAATGTATTGCAATTTTTATGATTCGTAATGACCTTGAACCGTGAGTTGAAAATATTCTTGTGTAACTTCTTGACCGACCACACAATTGCCAAGGCCTCTCGCTGTGTTTCACTACAGTTCCTTTCTGCTGAACTTAGTCGATGAGATACGCAAATTATTGAATGACCCGATTGTTCGAGGATTGCCCCAATCTCATGTTCTGAAGCATCTATCACAAGCTCTCAGTGTCTTTCTGCGTCATCCCCGCTACCTGATCTGCCAGCGGACATGCGCATCCGACTGACTCCGGCTACTACTAAATTTGCAGTCAACTCACATGAGACGGAGTTTAAGATTATATTTGACAAGGTGGTCCTGGAGGTACATCGATCAGAGATGAATGCGGCGGTCATTAACGGGCATACACGCTGTCAGATGAAGCTGAACGCCCACTACCCACTGAACCACACAAAAATCATTAACTTCTCAATTCCCAAAGGTAAGTGCAGCTTCGTCCCGGGCCGGCTCTACCCCCTGCAGGTCCCGAAATAATTACTGGCAGGGCTGGTGGAGAATGAGGCGTACACTGGTGCATACGCCAAAAAAAATCCGTTCAGCTTCCTGCATTTCGACCTCCAGGAAATTGCACTGCGCCGTGGTGGTATCACCTCCCCGGAGCACCCGTTCACACCGTATTTTGGTACCGCCAAGCATTACACTCGGATTTATGTCAACACCATGCAAGTTTTCTACCATTTCAATACTAATGACACAGATGGTTTAGAATGGAGGCGTTCGGTTATGTCTACACCATCTACGCGTTTGATCGGATTGCGGATAATGACATTGGCGCGACTAATCGCCACGCCATCAGTAAGAAAAACTTACGCCTCGATCTGACCTTCCGGAAGGCGCTCCTTACTACAATCACAGTGCTGTTTTACGCTGTCTTTGACTCCTATCTCGAGGTGACCCAAACGGGCGGTATCCCAACGGAGTACATGCGCTGAGAAGGATGCCACTAATGCTATGAGCTGGCTAAAGGATATATGGCTGGAGCAGCTGATCCAACAGCGCGAAGATGTAGAAAGCAAGCAAACTTTTCATGGTGTATACCCACGAGACTTCCTTGCGCTCGACACAGTGCAACAGCTGCCGGTATTGCTCATCTTCAACACCCAGAGCCACAATTTAGGCAGCCAGCATTGGAAGTCCATTCACATCAGCGCTGAGCGCATTGATGAAGTCTTTTGACTCTCTGGCATTACATCTCTGGCAGTAATAGTGTCATCAGCTTAATGGACTTAAAAAGGACTTTAAACCTACTGTCGAAAATGGCCTACCAACCCGCATGCCTACCAACACCTGCTGTCCGCTCGGTGTGGCGTCTACGTACTCTATCATCTGTTAAACCGGAGAAACTATGACTCTTTCCGCTCCATCTGTACTAACAGTTTCTCTCCCACTAATGGTAATCTGAATGAGGCGCGCATGCGCCACTTTCACTTGACCACGTTGAACGAACGGTGAATAAAAAAATAAACGTATGAAATATGACGTTTTTATTTTTGTACAACATCATGAGGGTGGTTTAATAGATCATTCTGTTTCAGATAGTCAAGGAGTTTTTCCTGAATTTGCCACAGCTGTTCCGAGGAGGTCAGGCCGGTGATGATGCACTTTTCTGTTTGAAACACGGCCACAAGAATAGGAAGCCATGTCTGTATTTCTATGGCCAGGAAGAGTACACTTTCGAAGAAGAGCTGGCCGGACGACTGAGGAAGACTAGACATTCGAATGGTTGTCAAAAGTTCGGCACATATCACAACTTTCTTCCTCAACAGCTTCACTGGCTGACGAGGCCGCAGGGGGGTTGAGCAGTTCGTGCTTGATCAGCTGCACTACTAGCGCAGAGATCATTGAGAGCACGTCGGAAGGAGAGACCCGTCCCATTACTTGCACTTTGACGCAACGAAACGATTGTATATTCCGCTTCTTTGGTCCTCTTTTCATGGGCACTGCCACTATGAACATCTGCGGCCGTCCATACCACAGCTGTCCGCAGAGATATTGGTGGAGGGCGCGGTTTAAGCACTAGCTCTATTATGCTCGACCGGGACTGTGGTCTCCACCAGTTCTGTCAAGTAAATATCCACACACCAATCGCTCCCTCTTATAGCGAGACGAGACTTTGTAAAGCTAATTCGTCCAGAACTCACCACCACCGAGCAACGTTTCTTGGTGCTGGATGGCCATACGATGGCCTTCGTTCAGGATCAGTGATGATTCAGAGACATCATTCATGATTTCACATGTGAATGTGACCGCATCTTCTCACTCCACACCTTTGTCCAACGCTCAAGCGCTCATTATGGCGTTTTTTCAAGATCACACTCTGTCACGTCACCACATTGCAGTCAAAAAATCACACATTTAAAGTCCTTCCCGGTCAGTTTCTCGTCCTTCTTCAGCGGCCGTATCAACCAACGGGAGACGTTCCCGCAGCACATGGACCAGGTAGCCAAGTAGTGTCGTTAATTTGACTGAGAGGCGTATGACCAGACTATCCAAATGGGATCGTCAAAAGGGACCAGACTACTAGGCATATACTGCCGAGTATGTGCATATTTCGTGAACACCTTCCACTGGAATGCTGGATATGATACTGTCTCTATCACCAAGTCATGGAAAGAGCGCAGATAGTGATCAATTTCTTTAGCAGTATTCTTCTTCGTGATCTAGGGGAACTGTTGCCGTCAAATAATTGCACACATTTTCTATGCTATTGTGTGACACCGCCTTCAAATTATTAACTTTCGTTAGCCGATCCACCATCCCCTCCACACCAACACGTGTAGATGTACTTGTACAGACCATTCGTCCTTGAAGGAACCCTCTCTAATCAAATGTGCCACCGAATTGGTTCTGTGAGTGCAAACAGTCCGCCTTGGCGCAGTTGGGACACTTGGTGAACGGTTTGTTGAATCAGTCGAGAAACATCGGCTTGATGGTAGTGGAGACGCGCTCTAAAGTAAGTTTCGAAGCTGTCTTGTCACTGCTGACCACTTTGATAACATAGCCTGTTGGCAGCACTAGTGACAAACTTCTCGAAGGTGGCTACCAGCTCCTCCATGGAAGAGTGGAGTGTGTTTGCCGGTTCCACCACTTAAGTGCGCACTGGTAAATCAAGCCGCATCGCCATGATATAACCCTCCTGTCCCCGGAATATTTGGCTGGCACAGTGAACTGGTCGTCATTGGAGGGATAATTATCCAGCGGGGTAAGCACATCGTGCAGCTTCAGTATGACAGCGAGATGTTTGTCTATGACAAGCACGAAACCTGATAGAACGTGTCTCCTTATCGAGAAGCTCTATCATAACCATCCCACTTGTGATGATGTTTAACTTGGCAATGAGATTATGATAAAGTTCATCATCCTTGTCCTCAGCGACCTGCTTTAAATTCAACTTCGTCCAACTTGAACCTATGACGGACGCTGTTGCTCAACCACATTGATGGAATCCTCCGCTGTGCAGGTATAGATGCAGCTTTGGTACACTGCTGGTCACAGCCACTTCCCTTTCACCAGACAGTTGATACGGCAGCTTCACTGAAGTGGTGTAGGCTGAGGCGCAGTTCTTTGGATAAGTTATTGGTACCGCATTACTACTGGGTGATAGAGACTCATTTTATTATGACACAGACTAATACCCTACAACTTTGCTTAAATCATAAACACGCAAATATAATGAAAACAGCTCTTCATTCACACACTAGTTGAACCAATGCCCTGGTTACCACGCCTTGCATGGCCCATCACTGCATCATCATTATCAGCAATTTCTTCAGTGTCACACATCTGAAAAGTTCATTAACAATGACTTTGCTACAATTACATATTCACAGCGCTCACAAATCAATTGGGCAATTCGGTCGCCACTTTTCACGGAGTACGCCTCCTTGCCACAGTCAAATAACAGGACACCCAGTATACCAGTGTAGTCGCGGTCAATCACGCCGGCGTCAACCATTGGCTTGTGAATCAGATATATAGAAACGTCCATAACAGCCGAGTGGCAATATAATTAACATATCCAACGAGACGAGACTACTATCGCCCGGTTTAATTGCCCTCTCGTCCGCCGCATGCAAGTCCAACCCGGCAGCTAGATAACTGCCGGGGGTTGGGAGTTTTGCACGATATGACATAAGTTGGATAAAAATACGTGGCGACGCTGTACGTTTGGGCGGGATCCGCTTTTTACTCTTCCACTTCGTCGTCGCTTCTTCCACCAGTGCTGAGTGATGCGGCAGGCCGGCAACTGCGTCTGTTTGCGTGCTTGTCATGACTGTGAATGAGAGAGGGGAATACGTGACAAGCATTTATATGTGGCGGAAGACGCCGGTGTAGTTAGGGAAACGAGTTATCAAGCAGAACGGTTCCACAAACCTAGTAGTAAAGATCATTTATGATTTCTTCACTCCTCCACCGACTCTAGACGCTGTATTTTGCCTGATGCGACATCATCTTCGTCTGCATCCAAATCCACTTCATAATCAAGCCAACAGCGCGTGTAACGCCAAGGCTCCTCCCCCTTCTGCGCCTCTGGCAACTTAACAACATCACTTGCTATGGAGTCTGTTGAGGCGTACAGAAAACTTGGGTCCGTAGCATCAGGGGAAGCGGATGCAGCACGATTGACTGGGCTTGGTGCTTTCTCCGCCCAACTACCGCCCGATCTTGCCCGTGCGATCGCTTCTATCTCTATATTGCTCACTATTGCTGCTGCTGTTACTATCTTCATCAACACTCACCCTGGCGTGTAACTCGCTTTCTTCCACAGTAGCAATGACATTGTCCGGAGTGGATCTGGTTGCAGAAAACTTAGAGTAGTCAAACGGCGTCGGGAGTGGACGGAGAAGTACTCGAAAAATGCGCCGTAAGTGGTCGCCTCGCTCCAGCAGAGCAGTCAGGTGCTGCACAAGACTTTCTCTACTGAGTCCTGACGGTTTGCCGCACATTTCGGGTTCAACTATTTGATTGGAGTCATGTGAATACCATGGTTGCAGGATAAAAAGTAAATGTGGTGGAAAACAATTGGCAGTTGGATTTTCATTCGCCAAACCACAATTTCCCGTATGACATCCGCTTGAAGTGTCTAAATTGGGTAAAAGGTCGCCAGGTCCTCACTGATACAAGCGAAAATAGCGCCTGCATTCAGACAAGTGACTACAAGTCCACAGCGGCATGAAATCACTGATAGCCGCTGCCCCAGACGTGCTAACTGCTGCTCTTCAGACGCAGCGTGACCTTCAGACATGTCAAACAATGGCACAAGGACACATTCATACCACGGATGAGGAGAGACGCAACGAAGAACGAAGAAACAAACTTGTTCTGCTGGCAAACGCAGATAACGGAACCAATACGAAACTAACACGGAAGAGCGAAAATTTGAATCCGTTTATACAATTCACTGCCAAACTGCGAGGAGTGACATCGGTCAATGAGGTGCGAGAAAACCCAAGTTCCGAATTCAGCCTCGGGAGTGGTACCGTTGAATGCGTCTCGGTGAGAGGATTCAGAATATATACGGTTTGCCCCACGTTGTGTCGTTCTGGACCAGTCTTTAGACAACTCTGTCCAGGGGGAGGGTCCCAAACTTTTTCTATGATAATTGCGAGTAAAAAGTCGATTTTCCAAAACCACGATTTTCGAACTAAGAAACATTTTTTTCAGAGAGGGGGAGTCGAAAAATTTTCTAAGTTAGAATCTGTCGCGACCTTGAAACGTAACTAATATGGAACATTGAATTTGACTATGTTAGAAGTCGCGGACACGAAACGGAGCCAAAACGGAAGTAACTAAACAAATCTTTTTCCAACGAGTGAGTGAACATTTGAGATTCAGGTCCACCAAGGGATAGTCGACCACGCTGAGTCGAATGGCGGTGTTCCCAGGTTTCTACACGGTCAAAACGTAGGTCAAAATGACCGCTGTCCGCTAAGCGGGCATTTTAAAACTACATCACTTGTTTATTAAAATTGGAGACCTCACGAAGTAACGTTGATATCTAAAATTCCACAGGAAACAGAGGTAGATTTTGACTGCTAAACTATTTTAATGGTCTTGGATTCTGAGGATCATGTGAAATGTAAAGACGGTTTAGTACTAGTAAAGAACTCATTATTCAGAAGTTCTCTATTAAGCTTCTGATGACAGTCTTTTACAATATCTTTTACATTTATTTTACAGTAAAAATTTTTATGTTTTGATCCATGTTTTGGATAAATGATTGTATATGAAGTAGAATGTATCAAATGTCATCAATTTTATGAAGGAAGCACAGTCCCAGCATTGCAAACAAGAATAAAAGTACACGTCACACATAAAGATTCAAGCAATTTGAAACACAAAGTTTTAACCATCAACACTCTTTCCTTTCACCATTAAGATTTTAGCATCAGACACTGACAGCATTAATTTGCGCTTCAGAGAAGCCATTTTAATCAAGGATTAAGGACCTCTATTGAACAACAAAGAAGAGTGTCAAAGTTATCAATATCTGATTTTCTGATTTCTATTCTAAATGCTTGATAAATCCGCTCAGTGTAAGCTTCTACATTGCCTATTTTGAATTGTATGTAATTTGCACGATATCATCCTGTGAAGGCCGTCCTGTGAAAGTTTTTTTGATAAAGGACAGTTCATTGCACACTTCGAAATTTTTGCTCATTTTGGAAAGCATAGACTTTATAATGGAGGCAGTTATCATAGAGACTATTGCACTGTGAAATACGGGGTGTTCGCGATCTTCTTGCGGATTTTTATAAGCTGTTGTTATGTGATATTACATAAGTTTCTACAATGTTTAAGGAACCAAAAGTCGACGTCCACTGAATACCTTTACCTCAAAAACAATAAAAAGAGCTCCATGTGACCTACATCATTGAGTCTGCAAAGCTGACACCGCATGATGAAGTATTTTTAAGCACGATAACTAGTTAATAATAATGTTTGTGCTGTCCAATGAATAATATTAGTCCTCCTCTCAATTCATGCAAATGTTTTGAGTACAGTGTTTGCTGAACATCATTTCGCATCTAGCTCCATACTCAGTCCAACAGTGGAACGTCTAAACTTTTTGGAGAACAGGGAGTAGTCTTGTCCCGAACAATCCAACGATTATTTAATTTAGTTTTTTCTGTCTGGAGCTCACGTCTTTCAAGAGCCCTAAGTAGTTGTGTCTGTCCCATCCTATTTTGATTTCGTAGCTGTGTCTTGAATGGAAGTATTTTGTTCAACTAAATGGCCTGGTACCGTTCTACATTGACTGCTTCTAACATTACTTGGCGGCTTATCCAATCACGAGGTGAGACAAGACCACAGATCAGCAAATTATGAAGGGTGATAGCGTCGGCTTCGCGTCAATCAAGTGAGGGTTCGTGAGGTTCTCATTCCCATTGAGATGGAATGTTGTCTCATCACTAAAACTGATATTAAAGATCAAATATAGGATCCTGTATGTGAAACCTTCAATTATCAAAAGATAAAATGACTTCGATTAAAAGAATGACTTCAGGTTTCAAATAGCTTACTGCAAAACTGCATGTTTCAAATGTTTGATAACACTTCCTTGAGTACCTTTCGGGAAAAAGAGAAAATCCGACTTCTAGTTCAATCAACTCTTCTTAGCAAATTGATGGAATCATCTTCGAAAGCTGCTGTGATCTTTGACCTCTTAACATTCGAGAGTCTCCGCGCTTTGTTATCATCCATACGTTTTCTTGGGGCCTTGGAAGGAACTTCCATAATCAGCTTTTCCAAAGAATCGATGCATTTGCTAGAGAGGCTTTCTCTCGATGTCGAAATTCTCACAACGTCACGATCATGTTGTTACAAAAGTGCAACTGAAACAATCTCAGTCACCTCTAGTAAGAGACCTGATCGTAAAAGTTAGATAACATTTAGAAACTCATGGTTAACGTCCAGAAGGCAACCAATGCGCTCCATTCCACATGACTGATCTTCGCATATCTGATGAAATGAAACTCGAGCTTATTCAATGATAACGCATCTTGTCGCCGAGTGTACTTGCATGTCGTTAATTTATCCAACAAATTTGTTCAATGCACATTAGTATTCACCGCAATATTACTGAAAAAATCCGTAAGAAGATCGAGAACACCGTGTATTAAGTTACTTATGCATTCTACTCTGCCCATCTTTCAGAGGATTCTTCCTTACCTGTAAACATAGAACAAGAAGGCACAGCACTGATGCAAGCTGCAATGTCACAACAAGGGAAACTTCTGGGAAGTAACTGGAAAAGATTAAAATGAATAGAGTCCGAGATATCTATCCTAATTTCTGACAGCTTACCTAAATGCAAGATTGAACAGAAGGACGATGATGAACTGCGAGAATCCACAGAAAACAAATGCTCCAGTCCTCTTCCCTACGTCCACTTTGGCTTGACCAACGCGAGCTAGCCAGGGATCCATGAACAGCAGATGACTGTACCACAAGGCACCAATCGTCTGGTTGACGAAGAATGCGATGAACATCGCTACGGCACCCATCCTCGCTGGAAATGAAGTCTTGCACTCAGCGATGTACGCATCGACTTGGTCAATGTCAGTAGTAAGGAATCCCCCCAACTGCGCACAGCGCCCCCCCTCTGGAGCGCGAGTTGGGTTGGTGTGGTTCTGGGTCGACCGGCCGGGTGTGTCTTGGTCGACCGTCGTGGTTGTTCTTGGGCGGCGGTCTTTGTTTTTGGTGTGTAGGGATGGTTGTAGGGTTATTTTGTGTTTAGATTTGGTTTCCTGATGAAATTCTGGGTCGACATGTTGTGTTTCTTGGGTGTAGGTGTGTTTTTGAGTGAGAAACTGGCTGTAGCGGCGAAACGAAGCCTCGTACGTGAAAATGGACGGCGGATTTGGACTTTTTGGCCAATTTTGGGTCTAGCAGAGTTGTTTCCGGCGTCATAGGGCTAAAAATGAAGAACTTCGACCCCCCCCTCGGCAGCGATCTTCCAACTTTGGTTCTATAAATGGTAGAGAGTCGTGCGATAGCTCGTTTGAAAGCCAAGAGTGCCACAAATTCATTGGAAAGCACAGTTTGGCCCTATCTTCCTTGGCTGAGGCTTGGGAGTGACATTGAGACTTTTGGTCATGTTAGAGCGCCGTCAGAGGGTTTTTGAGTGAGAAAGTGGCTGTAGCGGCTAAACGAAGCCTCGTACGTAAAAATGGACGGCGGATTTGTACTTTTGGCCAATTTTGGGTCTAGGGGACTTGTTTTCCAAAGTCGAAGGCCACACAATGAACTTCGACCCCCCCTCGGCAGCGTTCTTCCAACTTTGGTTCCAAAGATGGTAGAAAATCGTGCAATACCCGGTGAAAAAAAATCGTCGGGATGCCTCGTCAAATAGTCGGGCAGTGTCGGCGCACCGAGTGAATGCCGACACATGTGTTGTCGGTACCCATCGTCTAAGTGACGGCTGCACAGACATGATGATTAGAAAATCGGGAAGTGTCGGCATGTTCTCCCCATATGCCGACAGCAGCTCTGATTGGACCAATATTAGCAAATCTCGTCCACTACAATTCGTGTGATCTATATAACTTAAACACTGCTGTGATTTACAACAGAGGACTCCTGCTGCGGAGGAGCATAGTCAGCACATTCTGCTTCTTTGCAAGTGGCACAGATGAAAGACAAAATGGCAACCTCGTGGAAAAAGGATTACAGAATTCCTAATACCAGATATCAGGACCAGATTTCCGGCTGCATGTGGTAAGTTAAGGTATCAATACATGTCTACATATAGCGGCAGCTATGGGTCAACAGTTCTGTCTCCGTTACTTGTATTTTCTTTTTGAGTGATTCAAAATGTAGATAGAATTACATGGAAATTCACAGAACATCCTGACAAGAAGAAAAACGCATGTTAATGTATTAGATGTGTGTATACAACCCTACATTAAAACAGCCCGATTGTAATCGGTGCATTAATCTGTTGCACATTCTTTGCTGCAGCGCAGAAAATGTTGCTATTACTCAAACGCTAGGAGAAAGCAAACTAAAGAAAGAAATTCTTTTGAAGTTGAAAACCCTGCTGAGAACACATTGTTGCGCTGTTTTAAGTAGCCATTTATCGGTCTATTTTCGCTATCTCCGAAGGACCGTGAATTAGGGTAATTCCTTTTGAAAGGGCTTCTTCTAACCTTCTATTTCTAGCCATTGTGAGATATCTAGAGCACGAATAGATTTTCACGAATAGTCCACACTCTATACAGACTCAGGACTGATAGATTTCATTGTTCGATAGCGCAAAGCGCAATTCATTGAGCTGTTGTTCACGGGAAGTTTCATACAGGACAGCACAACAGTGTGTGCACACGCAGTCATAATTATGCATTTGTCCTTCGTCCTCACAGTGATCTGCCGAATCTGCATGCAAATATGCGAGGCAAGCGTCATCTGATTGATCGATGCGTTGCTATAGCATCCAGTTGGTTATCTTGTCTCAAAACATATTATGCGTGCGCCTAGCTGGGAAAGCAGCGCGCCCTGCAGATCAGTCTACGTCCTACGATAATAAACAGCAAGTGCACGAAAGCACATCAGATAACTCAACGAATGTGCATATTTCGTTTTTTGCATTTTCCCATGACCAGACTCTTCGCGACAAATGGATAAGACAAAGAGCAATTAAACGAGAGGATGTCGATAATTTTGGCCAAAGAAGCGTCTTCCTTCCAACCTTGTCTTCGCGAATTTGTTCTCTGCACTTCCTCGAAAATGATTTGATCAAGACCAAGTCAACAATTCAAGATCATCTAAGCGTCCCAGAAAAGAATTGAAACTATTGCAACTCAAAGCTTCGACAAATCCCAGTGTTTTCAACAACTTTCCATCTTAGGCCTACTACACCTCGGCATCTTCGCATGGAAGGAGAGAACACAAGAATGGAAACTTGATAATTCGAATTCCCAAGGATGATATCACCGATTTCGAGGATCTCTTAGATTGGCTTCCTTCAATAAATCTCCCAACAAATTACACATATATTGCGACTTCCGAGTCCGCAGTATCTCATTTTTCTTCAGAATCATTTAACAATAAATTGTCTCCACACTTTCAAAGTTTCATTCGTATATTTCATGATTTGTCATTTGACTTCTACATCGATGGAATCAGGATACATGGCAATCGATTTTATTATCTCTTGGAAACAAATGACACAATCAAAGAAACGGAAATGACTCATTTATGCAAAATGTAAGTCATTGCTATGACTCGAACAATCATGTTAATAGGTCAGCTGATCTATAAATATTTCTCTCCATCGGTTGTTAGTTATAATTTGTTCAAGATTTAGTAATATTATTATTGTACGCATAGCTCTATCACTGGCAATATTTGTTCAGAAATAAAGGCGTTCCACATTTTAATCGTTAAGCTTATCCTGATGTTATTACAATGATATGATAATTTGCATTTTTCATGATGAATTGATCACAGTATATAACACGTCTACTCATTACCTACTGTGCCTCTACAGAAGTAAAACCCACTTCATAAATCATAATTTTTAAACATGAAATCGCGTTGATGAAGAGATGAAACCCGCATGAGATGAACAGTCAAATCCTAGGCTTTTATTTGACGTATTGTTCATCAAGATACGTCAACTTTTAGTGAAAATGTGTCATTATGACTCTAAAAATCTGCTTGATTGCTTAATCGGATAACTCCATTATTAATTTAAGTTAAACTGCTTTTGGTTGCGAGTCACTCGCGTATTTGTTACAGCTTTCAGTTTGTGGGTGCGATCTTCGATGAGAATCCGTTGACATCAGGGGTGTAGTGGAGGGGTAACGCGGTATAACGCCGTTATACTTCCTAAGGTCATCAAATTAACGTCAAAAGATGGTAAGCTGTATGTGGCAAACATTTAATGTAAAAATGCTCATATTTGATGTGCATTATTGATGAAGATCTTATTCAACTTCCTATTTTTGCATTTTGTCATGAGCATGCATGCTTTTATTATTACTTGGATTCATGTGGAAGTCCTTCAATGATAAAGTGATCGCCGAAAGGGGATGAGAGCGGTTGAAAATTCTGAAAGGGCGATTATGTAGCTCTCGAATAGTCCGTTATGGACAATAGTGGCACGAATATGCGTTTTTCAGCTGATACACTAAGTCAAAAAACTTGCCACGCTTGCGCATTAGTTAACATTGCATGTGCGACAAGTCTTTTGGCTTTTAGTGCATATACATGTCAAATTTAGCGTTATACTTCCCAAAATTCAGCTAAATTTTTAGCTCTTAGCGTTATACTTCCTAAGAATTTACGACTACAATCCTGGTTGACATGTGTATTTATATTTAATAACATCATGCCAGGCAATCACAACGAAGTACAAATCAATTTTCGAATTATAGTTGTGATTCATTGATACTGGCTTTGACAGGGCAATCCAAAGTTAGCAATATACTGACGTCAGTCTTCGATACAGTTCGCGGTACATTTCAAACAGCGATCAGTCAGAGGACTTGCTGCATCTCCATTCTTAATAGGGGCGGGTGGGGCACATTGAACATGTTTTTGATCTTTTCTCAGCAGTTTGAAAATACTAAATCAAATGAACCAAAAATCAAACTCGGATGAAAGGTTGAGGATATCCTTAGTAATCTCTGAGTTGTTGGACGTTTTTGTGACATTTAATCTCCTCAATTTTAATTTTGAAATTTCTACCAAAGTGGTTCAATGTGCCCCATGCGTGGGGCACATTGAACCACCCACTGGGGTGGCTACATTGCGATGTTCATCAAATCTCAAACGAAAAGGGCGCGAAGATCATCTATGTAACTATTAGAACTAAAATGACAAATCAATGGATAAACAACAAAACTATAATTGTAATTATTATGATTAAGTTACTGCAAAGAAAACAACTAGTTAGCGTGTAATATTATTATTCTTGTTTCGAAATAAGTAACATAATTTTATGCTACTTAAAATTGCGAATTTAAATGTCAAGTTTATATTTACGAATACGATAATTAATTTTGCGAGAAAAACTATCACTAATAAAATCAATATTTAGAACAACTTCATTTTTCTTAAAATAGTTTGTTATTTACGCGAGCGTTTGTTAATAAAGAAATCTCTATCACACTTGAGACGAGATTTGGTTTTGTTTCCAGCTTCGATGCCAAGAGAGTTAGAGCTGTACGTACTTCTTTTATCGATGCTGTCAAAGGTGTTGACAGTAAAGTTTCTCTTTACATAACTGGAGACCCAACTATCTTTAGCAAAGGACGGGTACAACTTGACGCACGATTTCATTTTGATAATGGCAAAAATTAATTTTGCTTAACCCATAGTGAAATCTTATATAATAGTTCAAGTAGTCATTTTCAGGGATATCGGTCGCAAACTTAGTGTCCTTATTTAGTGAGTTTAACAGTTTTTAGCTTTTAACTCAGTAAATAAAGATGTAGTTTAATAAAGTTTATAGATACAAAATAATAATATACAATAAGAAAAGTTAATCCTTTTTATGAATAAGTCTATTAATGATATTTTTTCTTCTAATTTGAGTCATTTTTTCTTCTCAAGAATGAGTGATCAATAATCAATGATGTCAAGCAATAATCAACCATTAAAGCGATAGCAAGTATTCGTGTTCGAAATAGGTTATAAAACTTCTATGTGAAAGTGAAAATACTGCAGTGATTAGGCCTACACTATCGGCTCTCTTGGCCTGATGAACCAAGGCTAAACGTTTCGGACGAGTTACTGAATGACAAAGACTTTTGAATTGTGTAGTCGCAATCTTCATCTATCTAAAATTGGCTTTGTGACAACACAACGATGATGACAAAAACTGTAAAAATCCTGCATGTAAAAAAGTGTATGGTCCGTTTTCTGGAAACAGGACCATATTGACATTCTCAATTAAACTAATTGGGTAATAGTTAAACTATAATGGGCTAACTATAATTGTATAATATATATGGTTCGTTGCTTCTTTTTTACACTGATACTATTATCGAAATACAAATGAAAATAGGGAAGCCATAACTGATGCAATTGTGAAAAAAATGCGTACACTCAATGTAAACATTTCAAAAGTAAGGGAATGCCAAGTTAGTTATTACATCATTCTATGAAAAAAAATTAATGACAATTAATTAATTAACTTCTGGTTGCCGGACTATTTGTCTAACTCATAATTAATTAAACATGACCTAACATTTATGTTCCCTGAAGATAGCTTCGTGAGGAAAACATAACAGACATGAGGGAAACAAAACATAACAATAAATGCAAATTACTTGAAGCATTTTAAAATTGAAAGCATTTAGAAATATACCTTTATGCATATTCTTCATTCACATATCTATAAATGCCTAAAATTCCATCAAGGCATGCTCTTTTCAGTTATCATTTTATAACCTGAAGATGACTGCTTTCTGTAGTTGAAATTACTCGAAATTGGTCAATAACGGCTGAATAAATCACATCATTAAGTTACATATACATCAGATAATAATTCAAAAGTAAGGGAATGCCAAATTGCTGTAAAAAAATTTGGGATTCCCATACTTTTGAATTATTATCTGATGTGTAACATTATCTGATGTGTGATGCATGTGTAACTTAATGATGTGATTTATTCATCCGTGCCAATTTCGAGTAATTTTAACTACAGAACGCAGTCATCTTCAGGGTATAAAATGATAATTGAACAGAGCATGCATTGATGGAATTTTAGGCATTTATATACATGCGAATGAAGAATATACATAAAGGTATATTTATAAATGCTTAGAATTTTATCAATGCAATCTCATTTTTTATACCCTGAAAATGGATACGCTCAATATAGTTGAAATTAATTGGTTCATGATCTAATAAATTAGCATCATATCGGCAATCCTATTTTCACTTTCATTTAGAATGTCCAACCAAAGAGGCATCATCTCTACGTGATTGTTGGCTGTTTATAATAATCTTAAAAGATTTCCAAATTAGACTTGACTTGACTTGACCCACCCTCGTAATCATGTTTGCAAGTGGACAGGCATTTGCTATATTTATTTTTCATGATTGTTAGCTGTTTGTAATTGTCTTTAAAGATTTCCAAAAATGCGCTATTGGTCCACACTCGCAATCATGCTCTCATATGGATTTCTTTGTCATACTTGTACTTCCTTTTTATACTGATCGTCAGCTACATATTTGTGTTTGAAAATTTCCAGACTGAACACTTTATCTCCTTCGTAATCATCTTAATTTCGTAATTTGTTTTATGACACATTTTTCATCGGAACTTGTCTAGTGCTCATGTAATACATATGGTGATTCTTGTCGTTTTATTATTTTTTGCCTGGAAATAATAGCAGGTCGGGTAATTAATGTAATGCTATTGATTTTAAGCAGCATAATTACATGAAGTGAATAAAAGCTCATGTCGTTTTCCTATTTTTTATGTTAATGTACATGTATGTTCCTATTCATTTTAATTATGTTAAATTCTATATCTTCTTTTTATGCGTCAATAATATTCAATGTTTTTTTTGCATCAAGCATCTTACTGCGGATTTTAGAACAAAGTCGTTGTCTCTCAAAAAGATATCATCAATGGAGACCGGACACTACCAAGCCGACACAACCAACCGATGGCAGAGAAGCATACCACTGTTCTGTAGGCCGACATTTACTTTTGAGGTGAGTCGCTAAAAAAATTCTTGTGCGATTATTTGTCACTGCCTCCGAATGTTTTGGTTTTAGCAGCATTGAGTTTTTCTGCTGTTAATCATTGGAACATTTCGTAGCAGGATGAGTTTGATCAACAATATTCATCACTATCAACAGAAAATTTCTTCAATATTTTGCTACAACGTCAAGTAGGCTATAACTGTAATTTCATCAAAAGAATGTGAACATATAATTAGATGTCGGCGGCTGTCGGGGAATTGTCGGTCGCAGCAGTCGGGGAATTGTCGGAGGCTGTCGGGGAAATGTCGGTGAATTGTCGGTAGTGTGTCGGCGAAACAGTCGGGGAATTGTCGGCTCACCGATTCGTCGGCAGATAGTCGGGGAATCAGGACCTTTGCCGTCATTGAACAGAGTCGGCTTCGCGATGGACGAACAGTTTTTTTTTCACCGGGTAGCTCGTTTAAAAGCTAAGAGTGCCACAAATTCATTGGAAAGCACAGTTTGGCCCTATCTTTCATTGCTGAGCCTTGAGAGTGACATTGAGACTTTTGGCCATGTTAGAGAGCCGTCAGAGGGTTTTGAGTGAGAAAGTGGCTGTAGCGGCGAAACGAAGCCTCGTGCGTGAAAATGGACGGCGGATTTGGACTTTTTGGCCAATTTTGGGATTAGTGGACTTGTTTTTCAAAGTCGTAGGCCAAACAACGAAGAACTTCGACCCCCCCCCCTCGGCAGCGTTTCTTCCAACTTTGGTTCTAGAGATGGTAGAAAGTCGTGCAATAACTCGGTTGAAAGCTAAGAGGGCCACAAATTCATTGGAAAGCACAATTTGGACCTATCTTTCATCGCTGAGGCTTGAGAGTGACATTGAGACTTTTGGTCATGTTAGAGAGCCGTCAGAGGTTGAGTTTTGTGTTTTGGACTCCAGTGGGAGAACGAAGCATCGGACAAGACAACTGAGACCAGATTTCGATTCAGCGTCAAATTTTGGATAACCAATATCTACCCCCTCTTATCGATTGCATATTCACAGGATATATAAGTACAAGTTCGGGAGAGGAATCTCGCTAAGTTGAGAAACTGACTACAAGTACGTCGTTTCTCTTGAGGTTAAATATCGGACTTCTGACTTTTCATTGCTGATATCAGCTAAGCAGTCAGACTTGTAGGTTAGTCAGTATAGCATGACTGACCATTTGATGATTGTAGGCCGAAATGTTCAAACGGCTATAACTTTGCTTCTACAAGTCCTTTAGACTTGATTCATAAAACGTTTGACAGCTCATGATGTGCTGTAGGTGACAGACTACTTATAAACGTTTTATGAGTAGTACTAAAATACTGAAAAATTTAATTTCGTATTTCATGGTGATGATTAAAGTTTTTGAATAATAAGCAGTCGTTTATGAGTCTCTGCGACTTGGGACGTTTCCTCTTGTAGATAACTCCACCGGTTTTCATGTCTCGGGGCCCGGATACCAACACAGTGACATGACGCACGTTCTGTCCGCCCGAGGTTGGATTTGTTTGTCGAGGCCTTGGAGCTGGGATAACATCCCCTCTGAGTAATGCCTGTTTTGATTTCGTTGAAATGGTAAGTTTAAGATTTCCTCACTCATCTCCCTCAAACGTTTGGCTAATAGCATCTTTCTCAATTACAGGCATCTACTTCATCACCAAAACGCTCCCTTCTCGATGAAACTTTAGACCTAATAAGTGAAGGTAAGTTGTAACAATAAACTATAACCTTAATAGAGATGATTTCTCTTTCAGGTGATGCTAGTTCCAGCTCAAGCGGCCAGTCGCGGCAATCTAATGAGCGGGAATGTGCTGATTGTAGGCATATCTTTACGAGGAAGCGTGATCTCACCCGACACATCAGACAACGTGTGTGTAAACCCAAACCATCATCAATCTCCCGAGGTGAGGATGATTCTATTCAACATGTCTCCTTTACTTTTGTTTCCAATCTTTTGAAACAGGTTTTGATTTATCTTCACATAGACTTCAGCATTCTTCACACATAGCAACAGCACCTCCTCTATTCGACTAACTGAAGTATCGCTCAATAATGTAGTGAAAAATTACCACATGGAATCCTCAGAAACTATTGCTGATTTTCCAACGAGAGAAACGTTCATGGCCATGACAGCAAATGTAGCAGTTGACAAAACTAAAGAAAATAATACAGTTTATTTTGATATAAAATTTTCAGATTCCTATCAATTCATGGCTTCATCACTAGCATCTCTCGTTGAAAATCTTAAGTCCCTTCCACTAACTCAAACTTTGAAGAAACAATATCCTAACTTGACGGATGAAGTCATCACACGCACAGGAGTGTTTCCATATGCATACTTTGATAACATTTTTAAACTTAGTGAGACTTCTTTAATCTTTCATCAATAGACAAATTTAAAAATGATTTGACTGGTGTAGAATGCAAGGTAGAATATTACAATCATGCTCAAGTTGCATGGACAAAATTTACCTTTCAAACGTTTAGCGATTATTTGATCGCCTATCTAAAATTAGATGTATTTTTGCTGGGTATTTCAGGAGTTTCGACGAGTGGCATTAGAAGAAGATAAATTAGATCCTGTTCACTTTGACAGTCTTCCAGCCATGTCATTTTAGTCTGCTTTTAAAATGACTGGAGAGACCATCCATTTTTTGCAAGATCCAGAAATCTATAATTTATTTGAACGAGGAATTCGCGGTGGTCTCACATTTGTAAATAGGCATCAAATAAAATCAAAAATAGTAGATGATGATCAGATTCATCTTAAGTACTATGGCCAGAATAATTTATATGGTAGTTCACTGTCCAAACCTCTACCTCACTCTGAGTTCAGCTGGTTGGGTGATAATGAAATTCAGCATTTCTCCAACCCTTCAAACATACTAGCTATTCCAGATAATGGTGATTGGGGATATTATTTTGAGATAGATCTTATCTATCCAAATAGTATTAAAAATAAAACTGTGTATTTTCCACTTGCACCCGAATCAGGTGAAGTGACTGAAGATATGTTTTCGGACTTATTGAAACAATTTCACAAACATCTAGAAGAGAGCGGACAGCCCAAGTATAAGCCTTGCGGTAAACTTTTGCTTACTCAGTTTGATAAAGAAAATTATTCAGTCCACTTCTCCATCTTAAAATTTTATTTAGAAAAAACAGTTCACCGCATTATGAAATTTAGACAGGAAGCCTTTTTGAAACCTTATATTGATAGTAATAGCCAGGAACGTGCACTAGCCAAAAATAATTTTGAAAAGGATTTCTATAAACATAAGAATAATAGTCTTTTTGGTAAGACGATGGAGGACGTTAGAAAGCGTATTAACTATAGACTTGTGAATCATAATGATAAATTTCAAAAGTTAGCGACATCACCTCTCTTTATTGATAGAGATATTATAGATGATGAGTTGGTTGGTGTTAAAATGATAAAATCAGAAGTAGAGTCGTGCAAGCCCATCTACATTGGACAAGGCATGTTAGATTATTCCAAGCTTGAAATGTATCAACTCTTCTACAGAGTATTAAAACCATGCCCTCTAATTAAAGACGTGCGTTTGCTGGGCGGTGATACCGACAGTTTCTTTTTAAGTATCGCTGCTCAGAAGGAGTTAAATTTCAATGAAGTAGGAAAATCTTTAGAAAAATATTTTGATACATCAAATTATCCTACAGATCACCCACTATACTCTACTAAAAATAAAGCAAAATTAGGATGCTTTAAAGATGAAATGGCAGGAAAGGAAATTAAGGAAATGATTCTTCTTCGTTCTAAAATGTATTCTATGAAACCAAAAGACTCCAGTAACAGTATTAAGCGCGCAAAAGGCATATCTAAATCGATAGTTGTAAATATGAAACATAGGGCCTATAAGATGGCCTACATAAATAAGAACATAACGTTTGTCAACATGACCATCTTAAAATCAAAAACACGAGGTAAAAACTCATACATTTAGGAAGCGAGCACTTTCAGCGTGCGAGGATAAGAGGTGCTGGATAGGACATAGCATATATCTTCCACACGGACATCCTGAAACAAACATATCACAACGAAAAAGAATTAAACTCACACTACCACATTCAGGAGATGTGTAAATAGATTCATTCTTATATCAGTATTTTGATGATGTTTTTTGTTGATATTCATTGTTGCTTTATGTATCGCTTTAGATTGCACTGTCTTGTGAATATATGCCTGCAGTCAGTTCATTCCCACTTTGTCAACACTTCTTCAAAACACTTTTTCATACATATCTTTTTATTTCAATAAAATTTTACAATGACTTTACTTTGTTTTCCGAAACACTTAAGTTATGAGGGATTTAGTATCTTTCACATGAATGCACTCATGTAAACCATTTGTAATTTTGAGAGAAATAGACGGGATAGTTTGTTTGATAACAGGATGGTAGAAAATAGGTTTAAACATCTTTTCAACGATTCCATAGGACGCGTCTTTATCATGAATGAAATTACGTAAAATGTATTCTTTTTTCTCACCAACAGAAATAGGTGAAATCAGATCACTTTGAATGTAGAGATGTTGTTCATGTTTATCAAGTGTCATTGGTATTCCTACACCAATCGTGTATGAAGTAGCAAACTTATCTTGTAGCAATGAAAAGCCAGAGAGTTTTGTAAGTTTGTCATTATATTTCTGAATAACCAACTTATCCTTCTCAGCCATGACTTTCTCTCCATACTTCTTACCCACAGTCTCATTCCATCGTTTTACTAACTCAATAAGTGTCAAAGGCTTGACACCACGCTTTTTCAAAATGTTCCGTTCTTCACATTCTACAAGATCTTCATCAAATATTTTAAATTTATAATGAAATTTTTTTATTCGGTTTGAATAGATTTTTTTAGCATTTGCAATAGCCATTGATGTCAGATGCAGACTGTGTCCAAAACCGAGATGTGGATAGAATTCATTATCCAACCTCAAAGTAAAACCTTTAGTAAAAGAGTGAAAACGATGGAAGTGTCTCCCGTGCCATTCATAGATAGTAAACTCAAACTTTCTGACCCTAATTTTTCATAATAGAAGCATTGCCACTATTGAATACTTTAATGATTTTATCTTCATCTGATGATCCATAACAATCTGATTCTAACTGATTCCATTCATAATTCCACTTTCCATCTCATGTTAAATTGTATGGAAACTTGAATGCATTATTCATCGTTACTCCATCATGGGTGCGAGGAGTCAATACCATTTCTTCCAATTCATTCACATTCTGAATATTACTATCATAACAAATGCTGGAAACACCTACTTCCCATTCACCTTCTAGAAGTAATGGACGATTTAATTCTACTCGATGGTTTATTATTGGGAAATTTATTCATAGAAGCATTACTGGGTAAGTAAATTAGAAACGAATCCTTATTTTCACTTTCCATATCATTCACATTGGAAACATATATTTCCACACTTTTGCATTAATTCTTCATTCGAAAATGGAGTGTGATACTTGTCACAGCATCTTTGTGAAAAGGAATCAACGCACCAGCATCGTCATAAATTGCAATAATCATTTGTGGCATATAGTTTGATTTCAAGTTTGTATAATGCATTTTCTAAAAAGTATGCTCAGATAGAGTACTATTGCTTTTTGGTTGGTAGGGAATCATTGCTAGCAATGGAACTTCAACATCTCCCACACGTACATCTTCACCAATATTGGAATATATCTGAAAATAGTTAATACGACGCGATAACGATATGCTCGCGCGCTAGCTTTTGTTACAGTACCACTTTTAAAAGTATTTTGATCAAATCCCAAAATGTCCATTAGGGTATTGTCCATAATCAGCTCAATATTTTTCCCACTTACACTAAGAGACAGAACACCTTCTTTTTCAGAAAAAGAAATATGCTGTTCATTAATCACTTCATTCAAATAATTTATAGCCAATTTCACTGAAGTGATAATGCGAGGTGTCAACACTCTTGTTTTATGTAAGATACCACCTAAAGGATCTATACACTTTCTGTATAAAGATACGGACCATTCTGTATCAAATTGATTTGAACTATTATGTCCCAGATAGCGCATATTAAATTTTCCATGAAGAGCTGCAGAACGATGTCGCAAGAACTGATGAAAATCTTCTGAACAAACCAATACTAGATCATCATCCTTTAGTTTATTGATTACGAAATTATTAGACCCTTTGTTGTAAGTTAATGTTGCCACTTGTTCACCATCTACTCGAAGGAGATAATTTAATTTCTTCAATAATGCTTCAGGAGTCATGCTCGTCTTCCTTGCCTTAATCACAATCTTCTTCACCAACGTCTTCATTTTTCGGAATAAGATCCACATAATAGGCTTTCTCTTTATAAATTAAATTTTTGCAACCTCTTGGATAGTAATTATCTTTATAATTATCATAGCTTGTCAAGGCGCTAGCAAAGTAACCTAAATCATTTCGTAAACTCGGTCTCAAAGCAACAATCCAATCCTGATCAACTGTATGATACATATGATCATATTCACCATTGTGGGGAGTAAACTCGACAATGTGTCTACATGCTTTATTCAGGAAATCAAATACGAATTTCTTACATGTTGAGAAATCTTTCTTCGGCCATTTCGGAATGTAAACTCGACATCCCTCTTCACACTGATAGGCATCTGTACGTCTCATATTAATAGCCATCACTTCATGATCAAAAGTATAGACATAGTTACTGTGAACAACTTGGGTGACGCCTACTTCCCACTTCCGATTGAGCTGTTGTGTATTATCAATGGGAGTAGAAAAGATAGCAGCTCGATTGCCAACAAATCTATTTGTTGCCACATTGCTAAGCAAAACATGATAGAATGACATTTTCATTTCGGTAATCTATACATTACCAATTTGCATAACATCATGAAGGCTTGGAATTTGGACTCTCTACAATATATTAAAGTCGATCGCGATGGAAACGTTCATTTCAAGAATTCTTATGGAAATACATCGAAAGGAATTACATTAACATGGCGACAATTTTTCAATCTCAATGATATCATGAGGGATTTGGAATATTTCAAAACATTGAAATTCATCTCCTTGGGTAATCAAGTTTGGCTTCAACATCACAGAAACGAAATTCAAATCTATCATTCTCATCTCTCAATCTATTTCTCATTTCGCAAATGTAATTGGGGAAAATATAAAAGATGTGTACATCGCTCAATTATGTAATTCATTCGACGCGAGTTCATCGCATTGCTACGCAAATCTTAATCAGACACCATCTTCAACACAATGTCATACTCCATCATGAAGACTTGGAAATTGGATTTCCTACAATATGTTGAGATTGATCACGAACGAAACGTATGTTTCAAAGATTATACTGGAAATGTAAGAAGAGTATTTGCTTTATCATATCGACATTTTCAGTCTCTAAATCATATTATGAAGGACTTAAAATACTTCTATATGAAAAAACACTCACGCATAAGAAATCGCATATGGTTGCGACTCAACAAACAGCGAATTCAAATCTATCATTCACAACTTTCTACCTACTTCACATTTCATCGAGGCATTTGGGAAAAGTATAAAAGGAAGATACATCGCTCTATTTACTCATTTCTTCATCATGAAACGTCATCGCTACACCATCGTCAACATTCCCCGACGCATCAGACTCTACACGAAAATCGATCTCGCAACATTACACCAACACCTTCCAAACAGCAAGTATTACCCGGGCCGTCCTCAAATGTTAGTGGTGAAGATGAACAATTCACGGAATCTTCAACTCTTCCCAAATGGGACTGTACAGATTCTCGGCGCCCTTCCTCATTCATCAGCGCGGTTAATGCGCTTAGACCTGCAGAAACTACTACGACGGATATGGAAGAGGGAGAAGTGTGTGATGTCGAATCTGACTGTGGACAATATGATGATCTCTACTCAATTGAGTGAAGATGTATCGTTTTTAAAGATCCATACCAGCAGTTTCAATTTGTGTTATGAACCAGAACTTTTTCCCGCGGCTCTCATTAGTTGCTGGTTACCTGTACATGTTGAAATCTTTCATAATAGTAAAGTTATCATTACTGGACTGAAATATGAAATGCAAGCAGATGCGATCCTAGACTATCTAATTGAGTATGTACATAACCAACGGATTGTAAAATAAAAACAATTTTTATTCCAACATGATGGTTTTTATTTCAAATCATTATAGAACATACAAATCATCTTTTCATTAGAAGATGGATTACATGAAAACTTTTCAATAACAGATTTAAATTGGTGTACATGTAAAGGTTTTAAAATAAAGTACAATACGGAAGCACCACAAGTTGATGAAAGTGGATGTTGCAGTATGCACTCATTTCGTTGATATAGACGAGTATGCTTTCTCAACCACTGCTGTGTTGGTATATTTGGAGGTTGAGCAAGAGAGTCAAATAGTTCACCACGTCGGTCTTCTCCAATAAAGATCGCTTTCCAATGCTCACCGCCTAAATTCTGCGAATGAGTGTTTAGCACAATAAAGATGGGATAGTGATTTACTGCAGGTGGTAAGGTATCGAGCAAATAGACATTATCGAAAGCTTTCAACGTCGCTTCGTCTGCATTACGCTGTACTTGAGTTTTAATATCGTCAGCATTCAACCAACTCATTAGCGACTATAGTGAAGAATCACGTCACGATACTTAGTCAACGATGAAGGGCTTTATCTGTAGACGAATGACGTCCAATCCAGCGTTGAGGATAATGATCATTCAAGTACTGCCGGACTGATAGATGCCAGTGAGGCGGTGCCCCATCTTGCTGAAAAATAAAGTCTCCAGCATGTTCCTCTAATTGAGGCATCAACCAATGAGCAAGCATCTCAAAGTACGAGGTACCTGTTACAGTAGAGTCTTCAAAAAAGAAAGGACCAAAAACCGTAGATTGCGAGATAGCACAGAACACGTTAACTTTCGGCGAGTCTCGTACAAGTTCCACAGATTCGTGAGGATTCTCAGTTGACTATATACGTACGTTGTGCTTGTTCACCTTCCCTGTCACGTGGAATATAGCTTCATCTGAGAATACGAGCTTCGAAATGAAAGAGACATCCAACTCAGTCTGTTCGAAGATGAAATTGCAAAACTCCACTCTCTGTTCTGTATCACCACTTGTTAAAGCTTGTAGGTGCTGTAACTTGTACGGTTTCATATTCAAATCCTTTCGCAAAACCTTCCACACCGTAGATTGAGGCATTTGCAGTTCAAGGCTGGCACGAGTTGACTTTCGTGGGCTTCGTAGAAAAGCACCGCGAGTACGCTCCAGGCTCTCCTCCATCACTCTAGGTCCACCTGGGCTCTTGCCTTTACACAGGCATCCAGTCTCTACGAATTGTCGGTACCAACGTAGGATCTCTTTTCTATCAGGTGGGCTAACCCCAAACTATAAACGAAAGGTGCGTTGAACAGTTGTTGTCGATTCAGATTTGCAGAATTGAATAACGCAAAAGGCTTTTTGTTTCGCTGTAATCATGTTGAAGAATGATAAAAATGACTTATGGGTCTCGTAGAAAGTTTTAAATTAAGAGACGAGTCATTCGATCGCGATTGGTAACTAACTGACACGCATCAATTCATGGGAATCTCGGAGGGATGAATATAGATATTACTTAATGCAACATGCGTACCGGTGTAGGAGTCCCACACGATCTAAAATTAAACTCAAGAAAGACGAGTATGTTAATCGATGGCCGACTGTGGTTTAAGAAAAGTAAATTTCACCTTAACTCTGGTAGGACAAAGATGAACAAAGATGTAAAAAAAACTTCAGAACGTCGTCTTACAAATCACACCTCACCGAACCTCGTGCGTTGCTTAGTCTTGTCACAATAAATTTTTAAAGTTGGGGTATTCTTTTATGCTCACCCTGTATTATGAGGAACGTTAGCTTGACGATAAGGTGCACTAATATCGCTGTCGGCAGTCAAATCAAATGCATAAATAGTATATCCACTCTTAAACTCTTTCATAGTCAGTCCGTTGGTGTCATCCGTATTGTAAAAGCCAAAGACATCCATAAAATCAACATAACTGCGCATAAATTGATCCGAAGCAAAATCTGGTTTATAGGGTGGACCAGGATGACTAACACCATTTACACGCAAAGTAATTTCACTTAAATTGTTGTGTTTGAAGTTGAAAGGATTCTTCTTGACATTACCATTGAATGCATCATTTTCAACCACTGCTACCATTAGGAGCTCTGGCGCTTCCGATGGAAAAATACCATCTTTCATAAAACTCTGTTGATCTTTAGGAATAGTAAATGTGAGAAGCTTTGTATGTTGAATGGGATAAATGGCATTGTTGCGGTTAAGACCCTCAGCATGTCCTGTAATTACACTTGGATTAGCCACCACTCGACGAATGTATACTGTAATATATTCCACATGAATTTTAAATTTCACAACAGAAGCAAATGCACTCAACAAAAATTCAGGCTTATTCAATGTAAGTTTGAGTTGCATACTAGTATTACAGAGCAAAAATTCTGATTTTCTGAAGAAGTCTAAATTAAGTGGACCATATAGCTGACATACTTCACTATCTTAAATCAAAGCAGATCGCTTTACAAAACCAGTGTTTGTCTCACTTCAAATAGTGCTGCTTGATCTCTATACCATCCCATTGCTTCCATATGACTGTTTTCAGCTGCTGGATGAAACTGTGATAGAGCATTCAAATATGCTTTGTAGGGATAATCGCTTTGACCCCCTTCCACCTGTTGCTCTCAAATAGAGAAACATCGCGAAATAATGTAGCCAGCGGTAAATTGTTCAGACCAACTTTATGTGCATCTTCAATTTTGGTTCCGTCTTCTTGTTGAATTCCAAACCTCACATCAACCATCGCATAACTCAAATCAATGTAATCATCGCTAGCGCCAGGAATAACAAATTCAATAGGACCAGTATTCTCAGCTGTACGAGGATGATAATCTACAATACTTGAACTAAGAATATCTGTCTGTATTGCCTGTTGATCAAACAAACAAAAGCCTGAAGTTTTGCACTCCATGATTAGAAGTTATGACAGCGTCATCGTTTAGCACTTGATGAAAGATTACAGCGCGCGCGACGTTTGCGTGAATGCCTTTTCTTAATTTTGTTTGAAGCTCGCTTCTTACCACCTCCGCCCTGTTTTCTTTTTCTTCTAACATTCATTCGTTTAGGTGCTTTCTTTTGTTGAGTAGCATTAAAAGTTTGCTGTAATGTTCTTAAACCGCGATCCTTCCCACGATTTAGTACTCTTTACATTTTTACCACTGGTAATATCATTAACAACATCACCAGCAAAGCCAACAGCATTATTGAAAAAAGTTCTTTTTAAAGATCTTCCGACAGTAGATAAGAGAGGTGATACAACAGATTTCAGCGCACCAAATATGCTACCTCCACATTGACGGCGGGTGCCGCTGTAAATTGCACCCACGCCACTTACATAGGAGGGACGTGAATAAAACGATGCAGTCGGATTCATAACTTAGACCTTGACATTACAAGTTATATCTTTGCATAAATCATTGACGATCGCGTAGATGAAAGAGTTGTGCACGACGCATCCAAGAGTTCTTACTTGAAAGATAACCGACCCTTTTAACAAGACACCATTCTTCACCTTGTCGTTTCTTACTTCGAATGATCTTCTCTACTAAATATGTTTCACTTTGAGTGACAAAACTCAATTTCATCACGATAAAAGCTACCATCAATTTCTTCATTATCGTAATCTTTCAACCTGCAAGTTGTTCGGGAGTCTTTTTTCATTGATACTTGAAACTGTGAAAATTTCTTCTGTCCAATTCGAGAGATAACCTTCGGCAAAAACACTTAACTTTTGATATGTGAACTTTATCACCTATTTTCACATCACTTTTTGCATTATTACGCTTCCGTTGGAATGTTTCACGCACTCTATCTACGTTGTCAGCATTCACATCCGCTGGTCTGAGTCCAATAGAACGATGAATAGAGTGATTGTAGCCATGTAGCGTATCTTGTAGAACCTTTGTCCAATTTTGTGTTAAGTTGGCACTGAAATGTCGCCACAAGCGATTTTTTAATGTGCGATTAAAACGTTCAACTAGTGCAGCCCTATAAGCACTCTTTACACTAAACAGCTCAATGTCATATCTCTCAAATGATCTTCCCACATGCTGATTTTCGAACTCTTCCTTGATCACTCTGAATTCTCTTTGGAATACGACCCTCTCGGAAAATTGACTGGAATGCCTTTGCTACTCGTTTACCTTCTTTAGTTTTTAAAGGTTGAGCCCATGCATAACTTGAGAAAATGTCAATTACGGTTCAGATAAAATTGTGTTCCGAGTTATGTTTTGAAATAGCAGCAACGTCACAGAAATCTGCTTGCCACTGTTCATCAATGCCATGAACAATATAATGACGGGTCCGGTACTTCTTTTTCGCTTGTTTGTGGAGTGTATATGTAGCTTGATCCTTTAACCATTGTTTAACTCGTGAGTGTGGAAGACCGCTCGCTTTTGACAATTTCTTTATAGATGCAAATCCTGCAGGATGTTTTACATCATCATATATTGACTTTAAAATAAAAGTTCATCCGATCACGTATGACTCTTCCTCCTTCTTCTCATGTTTTTGCTTTCTTACCTTTTTGCATTTACAGCAACCACAGGATTTATGGGATTTGCGTTTACATTGCTTAGGAGTCTCATTGTGAGAGCTGGCACACCAAGTACAAGTTACAAATACATTTACTTCCGGTGGCTCATTACATGGTAGGCAACACATCTGCTTCATATTGATAGTCTGAGAACATGTATTTCTTTGGAGGAGTTCTTCTACGTCGTTCTCTTCCCCTTGTTTGCTTGATGGGTGTGGGAGGGGATTTAGAAGGTGATCTCTTGAACTAATTTTCATTTTACTCTTAACCGGTGAAATAGATAAAGTAGCATCAACTGCTGAAATAGAATCAAGTTCTTTCAATGCTTCATTATTCAAAGCAAATTTTGGCACATTGTGCTTTTTCAATAGTTTAAGAAAGTAAGACCAACCAGGTGGGACATAGCCTTGACGGCGCTTTCTGCGTGTTGCATACTGAATCAAGTCTTCATAACGTGAAGCGTTAATAATTTCATTTTCATCTGAAATGATTTCACCTTTATCATTCACAGTAAGATATGGTTCAATGCTGTTGAAAAGGGACATTGCATGTGCGCGAGATGCTAAAGGCGTAGCAGTCGAAACAGAGTCACGCATCATATTCTTCAAACTTTTTAATTTTTCGACAGTTTCCGATTGTAATAATACAGCACGATGTGGATCTTTGATATGCGCATTTTCCTGATAATCCAGCTCTTTCTTATAAATTTGATTTGCGAGAGGTTGTCTTACTTATTGCATGGCAGTCTATTGCACATATTCATCCTGAGGAATAGCAACCATGCGAGAATAAGAACTCATAGTTTGTAGATAATCATAGGCTCTTTCAAAATATCACTTCGAAATCTAAATTCTTCCGGACACTCCTGTGTAAAATCAATAAATAAGTAACTGTGTGGTTTTTCAGTTGCTGCTTGGAAAATTTCAATTAAGGCTTTTGAACCTCCTGGCGCAACTTGTCGCGCTAAAATTTCAAATTGACTTCTATCTCGTGGATTCCTAAAAATAGCGTAATAGTGTGTATTCAGGTTTCATGTGCGGGCTTCTTTCCCATCAGGAAACAAATTTTGTGTGATATAGATTATAAAGCATCTTTTGTGATGTGCTGCGCGAGTGAACATATCTGTAACATCTTTAGAATTCTTGCTTTCTTTTAATATATCATCCAATACAACGACATCATTGGACTGAATCTTATCCACTGAAATAATTCCTTCATTTCGAATAAAGTTGCGACGTTGCAATTCCTGAAAGAGTGACGGTTGATAAGTGCCATAACACCAAATCACTCGATTGATAGGTTCCATAAACAACTCTTTTCTTTTATCTAGCAAATTCAGCGTGAAAACAGTTTTACCTGCATGATATGGACCTGATACAGTCAGAACTTCATCACATTGAAGTCTGAAATCCATTTTAATACTTTGAGGTTCAGTATTTGCATAATTAACGCTTAGGATTAAAGATCCTACCCAATAGGTCACCTACTACAGGAGCTAACAGCGGAAGTAACAATGAAAGGAAACCACCCTTTTGTGTTAGAGTTTTCCTCTTTCTTTGAAGGGTAACTTTAGGATTGGAGATGAATCGCAATTTTGTAGTATGTCGCTTAAGTAACTTTCGTTGTAGTGGTGATAATTTCTTTGTCATCAAACTTCTCACATGAGAAACAATTTCTCGAATAAATTTATCATTAGCATGTCGTATAGCATGATATCGCTGATTTCCTTTCATTCGTTGAAGAGCTCGAATGGCCTCAGAAAATTTTGAAGACTTTCGACTTTTGCGTTTCGCCATTTTTCTCTTAACCATTGTTACAACTTGATTTTTCCACATTTGCATGGGTGCTAACTTTAATGACAGAAGTGACACTCAAAATGAGCTATATCAGAGTGACTGCATTGACAAAGTTGAATGCAGTATCGTATGAAACAGCGCTGCCAGAAAGTATGCTTACATCTCTTAAAGATGTGTTTTTCACTTCCATCCTTTCGCTTACATACATCGCACATATTTTCACTCTTGCTAACAACTTCTAAAGTAAGTCTTTTTGAAGACATGAACTTGCTAGCCTTTTCTAAATAATAGACACATGTGTAGAAGGAATATACTTCAAGAGTAAGCAGACACAACTCGAAAACCAATTGTGCTACGATCAAGTACCATTACATCTTTAAGTTTCTTTGATACAAAGTTGAATGTGAATATGTGAAATCGCTTAATGTGCTTGTATGTGAAATCTTCTTCTGACACTGCTACCATGATGGTCAAATGCATGAAGACGTTGAGAAATTTTTCCCATAAGTCTTTCAAAAAATTCTTCGGGATTATCTACAACTTCCATCGAATAAGAAGCAAAGTGGAAGAAACGATCTTCTACCTCTTCTTTCCCAAAATGGCTGAAATGAATTTTTGCAACTAATCTCGCCATTACAATTCTATTAGAAAACGTATCCATTAACTTCAAAAATAAAGTGCTAGAATCACCAATAACTGATTTGATGTTGATCTCATCTTTATGAAAAGTTATCACATAACCTTGAATAGTTTCCTTTAAGCTTTGTCTATGAAAACTTAATGTTCCACAATCATTTGAGAAAGACATTATCATCATTCATCTATCCCACCCATTGCATGAAAATAACAAATCTCTTCATAAAGCATTTATTAAACGACTTTAACAAGCATGCATTACAAATTTTGGGTTTGAAACAGATAAAATAGATACAGTTGGTAGCTATCATATAAAGAGCAATGATGACCAAACATTGCTTTAGCAGTGTTGAGATATGGAGGAAAAAAGCATTGATTATGAATGTAGCGACTACAACGAACTTTTAAAATAGGAACACTCAATTCCTTAAAACGTTTAGTGACTTCATGGTAGTGTTGATTAACTCTACTATCCCAAGGTGGAAGTAGAATATCATTGATGATTAGATTTGGAAATAGTTTCTTCTCCTTAGTAGGATCATTGTAAAAGATACATACAACATTAAAAGCTGCTAACCATCTTTTAAAGTCAATAAGAGCACATTCATTAGAAAAGCCGTAGTCTTGCAAGTATTGCTGATTAAGTCCATGGATGTGTTTTCTCGCCCAGCTATCAGCGTTGGGATCACACTTGGCATGTTGATGGTAGACACTAACAAGTTGATACGACCAATTGTCCATAGCAATAGCACTGAGCTCCTGTACAGGTTCACCCCCACAATCCATAGAAATGATGATAGGTGACTAAAAAGGAAATTACAAATTTTTACTTATCTGATGAAGAGTCCTATAACATATTACAAAATGATGACGTACATCGATGATGTTCACGACAAAATACGCAAAAAACATGATGGCAGCGAAGAAGTAAAATGTATCTGATAAGTCCACCTCCACGACACTCAAAGCACATGAGCGAATTGTCATAAGGTAGAGATAGGTAAGGACTATTGATTCTCCCTCTTTGGCCTGCGTTAGGCGAAGCTTTCTTCTCTGACTTGCGCTTTGTACCGCTGTCGTTGAGGATCTGATCAATAATGTCATGAACGCCTGGTTGCTTTGGTATATATAGGATGGATTGAGCATGCATAGATATAGAGGCTAATTTGTTGTTCTGGTGATAGCCATAATATATTCCACTGATAGCAAAACCAACATTCCAAGTGCCTTCTGGGAGGTCTTCACATCTGATGGGTGTCACTTCATCTCCTTCCTTTTTATAGTATGAGCACCAATGCGATAGTGGTAAAGAAAGCTTTTTATCATCCCATATATTTCTATATGGAGTACCATTGTCGTCTCTCGCCTTCCATTCCTTGCTAAGGGGAGTAGGGATGTCCATATTTAATGTTGCAAACTCATCCATAATATCGAGTTGGCGACGAATGTATGGATTCACAGGAATGACTACGTAGTCCCCATACTGATTGTTCAATATCTTCACTTCACTGGAAGGAATCATTCCCGTTTGCAATACCATGCTATGATCGTAATAACGTATGGCTTGTCTAAATTTACGCTGTAGTGGGGTAGGATTATGTACCTTTGTTGTCTCTTCTACTGGCCTCAACATAAGACGATCTGATTGTAGAGATCCTTATAACGTCTGAACACTATCTTGTCCTGTAAATGTAGTAGATGCCTGAAAATAAAAGAGATGCTTTTAAGTTAACACTCAAGGAAGGAGAGGAAAGAAGGTTCCGACTTACCATTTCAGATGGATAATATAATCGGAATGTAGAGGGAGAACGTGCGTCCGACAACTGTGCGACTCAAAGATGGAATGATAGTCACTCTGAAAACCTCACTATTTATAGAGAAATGCTGGATTCTCATTGGATGTGCTCCTCATTGGCCAATGACATGAAGCTGATTCCAAATCTGGTCTTGGCTTTCTCGTCCGATGCTTCGTTCGCACGCTGCAGCCTAAAACACAAAATTCAACCTCTGACGGCTCTCTAACATGACCAAAAGTCTCAATGTCACTCTCAAGCCTCAGCAATGAAAGATAGGCCCAAACTGTGCTTTCCAATGAATTTGTGGCCCTCTTAGCTTTCAAACGAGCTATTGCACGACTTTCTACCATCTCTAGAACCAAAGTTGGAAGAACGCTGCCGAGGGGGGGGGTCGAAGTTCTTCGTTGTTTGGCCTACGACTTTGAAAAACAAGTCCTCTAATCCCAAAATTGGCCAAAAAGTACAAATCCGCCGTCCATTTTTACGTACGAGGCTTCGTTTAGCCGCTACAGCCACTTTCTCACTCAAAAACCCTCTGACGGCGCTCTAACATGACCAAAAGTCTCAATGTCACTCCCAAGCCTCAGCCAAGGAAGATAGGGCCAAACTGTGCTTTCCAATGAATTTGTGGCACTCTTGGCTTTCAAACGAGCTATCGCACGACTCTCTACCATTTATAGAACCAAAGTTGGAAGATCGCTGCCGAGGGGGGGGGGTCGAAGTTCTTCATTTTTAGCCCTATGACGCCGGAAACAACTCTGCTAGACCCAAAATTGGCCAAAAAGTCCAAATCCGCCGTCCATTTTCACGTACGAGGCTTCGTTTCGCCGCTACAGCCAGTTTCTCACTCAAAAACACACCTACACCCAAGAAACACAACATGTCGACCCAGAATTTCATCAGGAAACCAAATCTAAACACAAAATAACCCTACAACCATCCCTACACACCAAAAATAAAGACCGCCGTCCAAGAACAACCACGACGGTCGACCAAGACACACCCGACCGGTCGACCCAGAACCACACCAACCCAACTCGCGCTCCAGAGGGGGGGGGCGCTGTGCGCAGTTGGGAGGATTCCTTACTACTAATGTCGATTGACAAATTAAGTGAACCGTAACACCAAATATTCCCCACCACAAATCGACCTTAATTTCTGAATCAACACAAACCCAGTAAAAAAACTATTTGCTTAGATGATGTTGCCCTTGTGAAGTATTTAATTGAATAGAACGACAGTCTAACCTAAATCATGCTGAAATCATTCAAAATTAGCAATTAAATCAACCCGCTCACAGCATTTGCGGGCATAACTCGTCAATATGAAATCCTCTGCGTGCATCTATCAATAATTGAAAAGCTATGTCATAAATGCAATGATATCTTCGACACATCATTCAGTGTGCGGCGATTCAAATTCTAATCTAACTAACTATTCTGTGCGGTTCATTATTTCATCTACAACTCGGTACAGCCACAGAGGTTGAATTGTCAGCTATCCTTGCTATCTGAGCACAGAGAGGACATAAGATATTTACAACAAGTAGCCCTTTATGTATAATACAAAGGCTACAATCTGAATTCAAGTTATAGTCATCCGTGAACAGAGTTGGCATATCAAGGTCATAATCACATTCGATACTGTATAGCCCTACTCCTCATTCGTTAGCATTGGTGGGCGCAGCTAATCGATTTCGCACGATTGACGGAATCAAGCGTGTGATTCATGAATGAGTAGGAATCGTGCGGCTTTTTTGCAATGTGACTTCTCAATGAAATTTGTTTGATGGGGTAAAAACAATGTTTCTATTCAATTTTTCATCGTTTCAGATAATTGCAATGCGCGGATGCTCGTTTCTGAGATCATGTATAGCTAGACAGAGTTGCCGTGTACCGCGATTTTTCATTCCCATGCAACAGTAAATGGTTGTTCCCCGCCCCACCGCAGGAATAGCATTAAACACATTTGTATAGGCCAGACACACGATTTATACGAATCATGCATGTTGTCAAAACAGTCAAGCACAGTACGTCCCTATGATGCTAAGTCTCCGCATTGAAATCATGTAAATACATTGATATGTGTATTTAAGTGTCCGATACATGTATTGATGCCTGATTTACATTTTTCACACGCACATTATGAGCATAACCTGGTAACAATTGCACTTGCAGATTTGCTAATTATATAGGTTGTAGACTGCCCGTTCGCCTGGGCATAGAATAGAAAGATGTCCTCAAACTTGAACAAATTAAGCACAAAAATTCCTTGACGCTGCGTTTCTACCTACGAGGGATCTTCAGTGCGGCCGAAGTAGCATAAAATATCTAGAATGGCTGAAGAAGGTGAAGGACTGCACAACAGGCTGCTATGCGTTTACTTATCCTGGCTTTGCCGTGCGGCTTATAATCACAAAGATGTAGAGTGTCAGTTCTAGATATTTTAAGCTTGTTTGGGCCATTCGGAGCCGTACTGAAGACACCCTTGTAGGGCGAAGCGTGATGTATAAGGCTGCCGCAGGATTCTTGCGCTTAAAATTTTTCAAGTCAGATGACGTCTCTCTATCAAATTTGCTAATTTGCTGTTTTGCTGTTTTGCAAACGCTATAAGTCTAATAGTTTGATTAAATCAATACATAATTGTGCTTATTCCAGGGCTGATGGAAGAAACGGCAAGTGCCAACAATCCCACAGCTACGCTCGATAAACTGTGATTGATAAAGACCGAAAGAAGCAAAATTGGGAAATGAAAATATATGAACATACTTCATAGTACATGTACATGATGTAGTAATTACATAAAGTTACTTAACAATTAAATTTAAAATTCATGTCGTCAACGTTCGACATAGACCTGATTAAATTAACTGGTCGAGCGGCCGAATGAGCAGCCGGTCTTCAAAATTTACAGCCAGGACCGAGCCGGTTCCAACCGTGGTAAGACTATCTCAGAGGATTTCGTCAGAATAAGAACATATGATTCTTAAGGTACGATTTAAGGCGCATGATCCTTTCAACATTATTCCACAGATGAGCACTTCTGGCGGGTTCAAGTGGTATATATTTGTTTTATATTGCATTTTTTGTGAACAAATTTTATGTCTGACTTTTCTTGCCTTGAGCTATATATATTTAAATTCTTGTTGTCAGTGAAACATCACTCTTTAAAAGAATAAATTTAACGTAAGTAAACAATTAATCTTGATTGAAATTATTCATCAATCGACATCAACTATCTTTGACTGCAATTATTCGACATAAATTATATTTGAGGGCTGATTAATTATGGTAACCCTTGCATAATGTTCTCTGTTCCGGCATCTCTCTGCTAATTTTTCTATGACTGGTGAAGTTGCACTTCAAATCGCCGAACATTGTGTTGAACTTGGCAAAAATCGCAGATTCACATGCAGCACTAAAATGAATGTTTCCTATTGCGGATTAGATTTCACCTCTTGTCACACTATTTGAAATTTATATTATATTTGGTACACCAATAAGTGCAATGAGCACCAAGGCAACACAAGAAAATACAGTCAGGAGAGTATAATCAGAGGTTACAGTATATCTTGAAAAGCTTTCGCTTAAAATGTTCCACCGTTTTACTCTTAACAACATTGTCGGGGAGGCGGTTCCATCTATGATGCGATGGGAAAAGGAGGACGACGACAGTTCAGATTTGTTGGGTGACGGAAAACTTTGTAATTATGTCAACGGGTTCCGGAAACACTAAAAGTAAGGAAGGCATTCATTTGTGGAAGGTGCTCCCCTTCACTTTCACTATTACCCGCCTACTACTTCTGGTATTATTGAAAAATGAAGTGAGAACTGAAAAATTCTGTGAAGCCTGAACAGTAATCCAACTGATATATTACGTTCAATGCAACGTTAGATATGATTCAGTTCAGAATGCACTTGAAAGGCAAGTTTGATTTCGTTAATGCTTCAATTTCACATATAAAAAAGAAATAATACGAGTACGGTATACAAAGAAGCATTTGTTCTGTCTCTAGTCTAAAATATATTCCAATGTTCTTGGCAAGCAGCTTGATTACAAGTTTTTCGCTTTCCAGAGGGTGGATACAAGCATTGCAAACCTTCATCTTTATTTCATACAAAAATCTTTGGAAAACTTCATGCTCATCGAATTCCGCTTGAAGCGTTCCACTGCCATAAAAACAGCAGCGTGCGTCCGAAGGCAATTCATAAAATTTCGAATTATATAGCGAGCAAAGCGGTAAGTGATTCATTACCAACCTCATCCACGTGCATGTTGTGATCATGGATATATGAATCAAAGTGATCGTGCACATTTCTCCGTCAGGTTATCAATTTGATGTTCCATAAAAGGTGTTCCGCAAGATAGAAGGTTTTGAGCACGAAGTGGGTGGATCTCAACTTGAGGAGGAAAGATCATCATTTCAATAATCAGTCCCAGACACTGAAATGACACTCAATGAAATGAACACCTGAAATGAAGTCTGTACTTGAAAAGCGACCGGAAAATATTACTCGAAAAACTGGAGACACCAATATAAGTATCCCTCGCTCTATATGGAGATGCTAGCCTCTACTTCAATGATAACATCACTGGGATAATCCGCGTCTTCTTTCTTTGCAAACCGTTCCGGAAAGGTTAGTCGCTCAACCAGGAGCATCATGGTAAACTCAAAGAATGAAAGACTTGTACGTTGAACCGTAATTGTTATGTCGAAACGTTACAACATAACATCTGAAGGATAAGCAGGATTGTGGACCGCTATCAGTGCATGCACAGAAGCTTGAGTAGAGATATCGCACGAAATTGGGAAATCAATGGAGTATGAGCCGGGATTCTTATTCACCACGATCACCTTCCAGAAAATGCCGTCAATTTCAACAATGTCGCTTTGTTGAATATGTCCATTGAGAATTTGTCTTACAGCGACTGACATTTCGATTCGCTGTTCCGTCAATGAAGCATAGCGATTATCGGAGGCAGTGTTTTTTTTAACGTGCAACTGAACGCAATTCGTGCAGCTCTAAATTCAAGTGTGCAACTGCTTTTCGTGATTTGTGCAGCTGCAAAATGTAGTGAGGAAAAGAACTAGATTAAAGATATGTTATAAAATGGATGGAGGGATATCAGAGACAATTTCACGTACTCAAATTACGTTGCAATATACAAATATTAGAAAATGTTGAAAATTGTTGAAGTTTGTAGAAAATTGAATTAAATTGAGCTCTAAGATTGTTCGTCAAATATAGAGCCTAAATATTAGCTGCATTGTACAATGCATTCATAAAATTCTGTATGTACATTTGGTTCGCCAATACATCAGTGCGACACTATTTTGTCTGAAGGCCAACATGGTAAACTGTGTTGCTTCTGTCATTGCCCTTATGAACAGGAAAGTTCTAGCAGATAACTTATTCAGTGCTTAGTAGGCACGAAAAATACAAGCCATTCTTGTAGGAGACAGAGTCATGGACAAAGAGAGTAATTTTCTTAAATGCATGCCATGACTTGTAAGAAGTTTTGCACGTTGCATGCAAACTATCTAACTCACGGGTGGGCAAGCTTTTCTAATGGAGAACCACATCATGAATCTCAAACTTAGTGATCAGCTACTTATGCAGCTCGATAGAAATCAGAATCGCTGAAATATGACAATACTCTGAGGTGTAGGCTTTGATCATGCACTAAGCCTAGACCTGTAACGTCTAACAAAACAGAATACTCAAAAAACCAAAAGAAGATGTTGGATATGCACATCTTGGTCTACCATCGAAATTTTATTAAATTTTATAATTTCTAAAACATTCTATTTCATTGAAAAACATGCTTTCGGGGCTTTCTGCAGGTTACCACCGTGGAAAATATAGAGCTTTCAGAAAACCAACCCATGCACAGGAGTTGTAACAAAAAATCATCATCGGGGCGAGATTTCAGAAAGTTGGTCTCCATCACCCTGCACTCCTCTTCACAATCTGTATCGGTATTGGTAAGTCTGGTGACTTCAGGGAATATATCAGGTGGCCATGAAGAACATTCCATTGACAGCTGTCCGAGACAGCACAGCTGCATTCCTTCTGGGGGGCGTAAGGCAGAGTGGATCCTGCTGATTCATTCAGAAGAGACCCGAAACTTCAAAAACAGCAGGCAAATCTCAGACCAATACGAGTTGAAACCTCATTATTCTCTGATACATCGGTGAATTCAACGCATTAATGTCCTCCAGATGCGATAAGCACTGACTGAATTATGTACTTTTCAAAAACTTCAGCTTGAGTTATCCATCGGTAGTGGAACTATCGTGATATGCGTTTTCAACTTACAAGAAATCGTGAACCCGCAAGAAAAATGTCTCTTCAGAAGAACAGAGCGATGTTAGTATAATGACCGACGAAGTTTTTAAACTTTATTATTGATCTGTGAAATGGAAGTGATCATGTTTGATAGATTTGATAGATGTAAGTAATTTACTTGGACTGGGCATTCATCTGCTTGAAAGTATCCAGAAAACTCAACCGGATATCAAGATTTCCAGTTGTTATGGCACTACGGCTGTAGTGCAAGATAATTATGCAATTACATGTATATTGCATTTATACATAGTTTTGAATTATTTTTGCAAAATAATTTAAGAAATTGTACAAATTCTACTTTTTCATATTGATCAAACGCGGTGAGACAATTAACGTCCAAAAATTCGGGATTTTTGAAGTGGGGGTGGGGAACTAATGCGGAAGTCCAGCATCACAAGAAATTTAGGGTTACTGAACTTTAGCTTCCACAAATTGTCATACAGATCTATAGAAACGTAGTTGATGGCTTTGCACGGGAGGTTCATCATCAATGAGGCAATAAGGAAAAGGCAGTTCCCTCTAGTAGGCCGAACGTCCCTCAGCATCAGTTACTACGCCTTGATGCTGACAAAGACTCGAAACGTTGACCTGTACATAGATTTTGTCACTACTTTATTAAAACGCTCAGCCTACTAGAGGGAGTTACCTTTTTCCTTTTTGCTCTATAGAAAGCTTATCATGTAAGCATACCTCTCTCATAAGAGGTTAATCTGCAGCTTTTTAATATCTGATCAAAGTTTGTCGAAGAAGCCATCCCTAAGAGTCTCCAAGCACTTTTATTGAGGGTGGATCGAGGAAACTAAGTAGCTAAGAAGTCAGATGATCAGCGAACAGTACTTTAAAAGCAATTGCAGCAAATAGCTATCATTATAAATATGATTGATAAAACCGAATATTGGTGATTCCTCGACGACGCAATTCGTTGAGTTCTGTTGGTAATTTTCATGGCGCATCAGCAACAAACTAGGCCAATCGTGAGAACAAAATTAGGGTACCGAGGGTTTGTGTAAATCGTTTTGTGAATCACATTTAAGATCTATTGAGATGGTCCCACTGCGTGCGGTTCTTTAGTTTGCAAGAATTCTTCCTGCCTTAAAGGAAATACAGAGCAAGAATCTCAGTAAAATTATCGGTGCAAGCATGCGTTTTGCATTTTATTACAATTGACTTGTTCCGCTAGATTACTCAAAAAAATAATGTCATGAAAATGTAATAAAAGAAAAAAATGTGATTTCAAATTTAGCTCTGATTGACATCTTCTGAGTTCATGGCACATCACGACATGACGGACAGGGATATCAACCGTAAACTGGTCATTAGATATCTCTTCTGTCTAGGGGGGGCATTTTCACACGAAATGCTCATTTGGTGCTCGCGCCTGCACGATGTGAACAATCAGAGAACTTTTCACAGATGTGGTCTTGACGCCAGGTACATTAGGAGTTTTGTTGAAAAAGTGACCGAATAATTAAAGTATTTGGGATTAGGAGAAAAGTCCTCGAGATAGACTTCACCGATGGTCACCATCAATCAAATCACTGGTATTGCATGCCAGATTGACTAAAAATTTCAAGCAGATTGGCATGCCACAATACTATGTAGACAGCCCTAGGCCCATGGTAGTAGATAGTACATACCCAATGCATATGTTACATAAAATAAGCGTATGGACAGAAATACATAGACAATGATACTAATCCTTGGAAATAATAATGCTGAAAAAATAACAAGTTGCAAGGAACGATTTAACCGGTATCGCATCGCAGTTTGTAATGCACTTTGTACCATTTGTGACGTAATTTCAAAATTGTATCGCACAAACTGCGATGCAACTAATCGTGACTGTTAATTAGTGTGCGAGTTGCCGCGTGATTTCTTACTACAAAACCGGATCCTAAAAATTAATTCACTCCCAAATACGAAAGTGATGTAGAATTCTGGAGTCTTTGAAACTAAACTGATTGCAAAATAAACTTAGATTTAATGACAGGTTTTGATTTTAGAAGCAAAAGTGTCCTAGAACACCCTTGTACTCAAGCAGTTCATGATAGTTCTTGACAGAGATTCCCTGCTACTGCCCGTTAGCAATGCAAAAGTGGAAAGGGGCTCAGCACTATGCGCCGTATAAAAACTGATTGGCGATCGAGAGTGTGAAAACTGTGCTCTGCTATGAGAGGGATAGGTACATGGATGGGTACATGTAAAATTCAGTGTTATCAATAGGTACATGGATAGGTACATGCATAATTCAGTGTCATTAATAGGAACATGTATGACAGTAGTATAGGGTATGACATCCGGCGCATCGCTTCGCTCGCACCGGATGTCACACCTTCCGAGATTTCAAAAATTTACGTAGTCTATAAATTTCGAAAATTTAGGCAGTCTAAAAATTTCACGTAGTCAAAAATTTAGGCAGTCCAAAAAATATCACGTGGTCGAAAATTTCACGTAGTCGAAAATTTAAGTAGACTAAAAATTTAGGTAGTCTAAGAATTTCAGAAGATTGTATTCAAAATATTTATTAAAAAAATGGATAAAACAAAATTGGAAGAAACCTCAAAAATGGAAGGAACTTCGAGGATATATCCTTCGTTAATAAATGAACGCAGTTCTACTTTAATGGACATTGAAAAAATGAACATTGAAAAACACAAAGATAGAGTTAGGTATATGAAAGATAAGGAAACGCAACACAAGGAATTGGAATTGTTCGTGATGAGATCTCTTTTTCTTCTTACTCAGCAACATAACTGACAATCGCACTTGACAATTGTTCTCGTGATGCGGCTGATTGACTGAGTGATCTGATGTCTATTCATTCCTTTGTTGATCCGTATTATATGATATGTATATCATAGCCATGACATTGTTCGGTTGGACAACTCAATTAAACTTTTACGGAGCAGCGTGACTTCTTTCTCTCGATCCTGTCTGTTACAGGAATATTGTATTCACAATGACATGCATTCTTTAAAAAAATTGTTTGTCTTCAATGAGAATAATTCCCGTATGCTTTTAATATAATGACCTTGAACGCTAATGGAAATTTACACCAGAACCAGTTTTGTAGCCACAAAATGTGTCACAATATTTGTCGACATGGCTGTCGATAAAAGTGCCGACCATGGTTGTCGATAAAAGCGCCGACATGGTTGACGATAAGTGTCGACATGGTTCGACAATCGGTGTATTTTTCAATTCAAAATAATGTCGCGTGAATTATTGTTATGGAAATTAAAATGAAGAGAAATGCTCATTTATTCATTCATTTATCCTCTCTCTCATATGTCTATTGTGTTTAGATTGTATTTGTTCCATTGTTCCAATAGTGTGAATGAGATTTCACAACCCGGATTATGGCGCTATTGTCTGTGATTTGCCTCACCCCTAGCAGCTGTCACAATTTTAGCAGCTGCTACCACGCCAATTATTTTGAGAATTTCTGAAAAATATTTTATTCCATTTAGAATGATTAACATGACTGAGTTCTTAAAAATATATGGCGAACAAACCAAGACAAATTCGATTTAAATAAGATCGCAAATCAATTGGGAATATAGAATTTTCTCGTATTGATCAAAATGAATTGCAGTTGATTACAAATAAACCGATTCTTTGAACTTCATAACAAATCTCCATACATCAGAACAAAAAGTACATTGGTAGCTGGGAGAAAGAATACTAATGGAGAAAACTATTATTTCGATCGCCCGGAGGCTGAGAACTATGAGAGGTGTTCGATTGATAGGACTTCCCCCTAAAAATGAAGTAAGAGAATACTTGGAAATGAACATACAATACTTTTCAAATTCAAAAATCCAGAACTACTTATTGCGGACAACTATGTATTTATGTTTTATATAATTGCAAAAAAGGAATACCATTTCTAGATATTATGTTAAATTGAATAAGGGAATTTCATTCCCCAAACGTTGTTTCAATGATAATTAAAGTTCAGTCTTTTGTAATTAATTTTCATAGAATCTACCTTTTATATCTTCATTATCTAAATCTTTAATTTCATATGTAATCAGATAAGTTTGATTTATTTTACAAACTTCAAATATCTCTTTAGTCCAAAACCCACAAACCGTTTTCAAATTTATTATATATTTAAATATTCGTACCCTACCAAAAAATCAACTTAAATTTCCGGCTTCCGCTTTGTTAATTAACATTACTTATATTCTCATTATTATTTTCAAATATCTTCTTTCTTATTAAATCTGTTGTGCAGAGGCAATATTTGAGGTGCTTCATATAACTCTTGAATGAGAATACTTCTGATTTCCTTGATCACTAAAT
>CAJQUW010004812.1:0-17132 GCA_907163375.1 Prostheceraeus crozeri
GGTGCGATCGAGAAGTCTTTGCGGATTTTTGATAACTTTATTATTTAGTTATTGTATGGTGAATTGTTTTTTACTTTATTTTCATTTTTCTGTTGAACTAAAACCCATTCTAGAAATAAAAACTAAACATTTCCATGTTAATCATTGACATGTTTTATTCTTCTCAAAATAGCTCACGTTCATGCTCAATGCACTTCAGAAAAACGTTTCTGAAAATTCCTCAACGAACTACAACACGGTAGTAAGAGAGAGCAATGTTGTTCATTGTCGCTCAATCTCTTCCCGCAAGTCCTGAATGTTCCCTGTTAAAATAAAACCTGGAGGATAAAAACCAATTGCTTGCAGGTGACTCCAGAACCAAAAGATCCGCAGGGTGTCAAAGTTCCGGCGATCTTGCTGGCCAATTCAAATAGGTTTCACTCTCCTGCCGACTCCAGGGGCGAGTTGGACAAATGAGTCCTCTAGAATTTGACGGCGCTGAAAGGAGAGTATGTGGGGAAGCGCTCCGTCTTGCTGGAAACAGAAGGGTTCTTCCCCAGTGCCACGGAGAGAAATAAGGAACGAACTTGGTTCACACAGAAGATTAGAATATCTCTTTCCAACTTCATGGTTTCTGAATCTGGATATCGTAGAGAAGAAAGGTTAAGAAGTCCCGGAATAGCCTATAACAGGCCCACACGGTGAGGCTAGGAGTCTTGCCTGGGTTGCGTCATTTCTAATATTCGGGTTCGTTCGTAGTCCAGAAGTGCACATTGTGCTTGTTTGATGTTGCCTGTCAACGACATGACACCACTCGTCTGAAAATGTTAGCTTTCGGAGGAAAGCAGGATCTTTCTCTCGATTTTTCTCCTCATTTCTTTCACAAAAATTGTAAGCGGCGGTCTTCGTCCCCATCACAAGAAATTGAGAATATAGCGGCTTGATATGGATGGATATATGCTCGGATTTTAGAACTTTTCGGGACAGTGAAAATCAGAGATCCCGGCATCCCTCGATATCGTTCTTGTCGAAGTTTGAAGGATTTTCAGGTGACAGCTTCCAATTACCTTTTGGCCTTCAGTTTTCATCTCCGATGCTGTTATGGGTCTGCCACTTCTGGGTCGGTTGTGGGACAGGCTTTGACGGTCCGGGATTTCAAGAAGTTTGTTTTCCAATACAAGATTTGTTCTTGACGATGGGGGTTCCTTGTTAAAATTTCTCTCTGAATTGACGAGCACTTTTCTTCACAGGTTGAAAGAAAATGGGCCCACGATGTGCAATATAAACTTTTTCTATTGTCGAGAATTCCATCACAATATCAAATTACTACACATCACATCAGTGTATCGAGTTTATAAAACACAGTGTATTAAAAATGTATTGATTAAAATTAAATAATATCGTAGTAAGATTCAAATGTGAAATCTATGATGGTCAGCAAAAATAAGTGGCATAGCTTTTTCAAGGCATCAACATTTATATTAAGGTTAATCATCCATGGTTTAGTCCGTCATTTAATGATCGATCCTCGAAGTTAGATTTAAATTTGAAATCTATGGAGCTCAGCAAAAACGAGTGGCATAGCTATTTGAAGCACAACTTTGTTGATTTGATTAAAATGAGATCAAATCTCGTAGCTAGATTCAAATGTGAAATCCATGGAGCTCAGGAAAAATAAGTGGCATAGCTTTTTAAAGCATCGAAAATTAGCACAATGAAATGCCGAGTTTACAAAACGTATGGAAAGTAATCAATTTAAATTTTATTGATTGAATAGCATAAAGCTCACTATGTGTTAAACCTGAAGACTTGGCATGCATAATAGTCGAGTGACAGAGTTATCTACAAACGCATTGCCACATATTGGTCACTGAAGAAATGATATTTGATCATTGAATAGCAAAATATAAAGTTGACAAAAATCCGCAAGGACTTTTCTCGCACCCTGTACATAATTCATATACGAGTACATGCATGTTTTCTGCTTTTGCTACTGCGTGCTATTTTGTAAACAGTTAACATCAATTTCAGCTTCATGTTACTAGAACAGAATTGATTTTCCTAGCTATCATTGGGTACTTATGTGTTATCCCCCACCCGCTTTCAAATTTGTCTCTAAAATTTGCAATCTAATTGCAGGTGGTAGCAATAAAGTTTCAGGTATAAAAGCACCTCAACCCTCCTAGCAGCCCATAAGACTGCAGAAATAGTTTCCTCAGAATAAAGTTATCAGAAAGTTCTCAATTCTAATGCGAACGAAGCTCAACAGACAGACAGCAGCCACTCACCTAGTCTGTAGAATGCAATGTAGTGATCTTTCTTTTAACGAGAAGTTGCGTTTCGATTTACAAGTGACTAACTTGCCGGCAAGGAATGCATTTTAGCTGATACAGAGATGCATTTTCAGTGAAGTATCTTGTTTAAAATGAATAAATAGACATTTCCCCCTTGTTCTGGGACTGCAAACCGACTTTGAGGAGTCTGCATCCTCATTGCGCCTCACTCGTAGCCCTGCCGACAAGTGGTGCACCGACCTGTACGCTTTCTTTGCTTGTCTTTCGCCCGTTGAATATTAATTAATTGCTTTTCAAATTACCGAATGATTTTCAGGCTTAGACTAGGTAAGGCAATTAATTCATTTTTTCTTCGCAACTTAATTAAAGGCTTATTGCTCTATGGCAGTGGTGGGCAACCAAGTTGGGATAGCGGGCCACCAATTTTAAAAGGCAGTAGTATAGGCTTATTCTTTTATTCCGTACTTTTAAGTTCACATGTGGGCTGCTGTACCGTACGTGCATATACGGTGCAGTGGCCGTATTACATAACAAAATTTTACATGCAAATGTATGCAGCAGTGTACACAACTAGTTTGTTTAATATTAAGGAATCATGATTTACTTTCTAAAATTCATGTAAGTATTGCAGAGCGAATATGCCTATAACAAAACATGGAAGCTTTTAATTTGTGTAATGAAACGGTAATTTGACTTTTTGGTGATTTGACCGATCGACATAACCTTATTTCATCAAAAGACAACGCTCTGCTCTGTAAGTGCAGTGCAACTATCAAAAATGAAAGTCGCACAAGATAAAATTGATTTTGCTACAATTATTGATCATGCTACAAGTACACACGTGCACATATATCACCAAACATATACGGCTTTTAAAAGCCGTGCATGGGCTCTACAAATGGTAGTCGTGTGCTAATGCCAATCGAGTATGTGAAATATACACAAATGAATTTCAGAAAGAATATTTGAAAAAAATGTTGGCCTGTCAAAACCTTGCGGCTAGATTCCTCCATTCGTAGTCACAGTCAAAATTAATATAGTTCTTTCTAGGTTCATTGAGGCGTGGTTTATTACGAAGAGAAGCATGCTCAGCAGGGCATCGAATACTATGTGAATTAGCATAAAATCGCGCAGGTGATGACCATTTTGCGCTTATATGAGAAGATATTCAGAATGGAGCATGGTTGGATAATTCGAATGTGAATTTTTGTTTTTTGTACCATCATGTTGCTTATTTAGTTGTGAATTAATGGTTTTTCAAATTCTAAAGAGGATCCCTCACCCTTCGATGCACCTCCCAAAGGTCGAAGTTGGAGTGAGTCATTTTCACATCATCGATTCAAATAATGTCCGCGGGCCACGTTAGATATGAGAAGCGATGGCGGGCCACCCAACATGTCCCAGCGGGTCACCAAGTGTCCCGCGGGCCACGCGTTACCCACCACTGCTCTATGGCAACAAGTGCAATAGAGCCCTACATTGGGAAGAACTTAATATTAATAATAATATTAAGGCAAACATATTTATGTTGTCCACTATTGCATCCTTTAGATACCATTTCCAGAAATAGTAATTCTATTTGCGAAGGGCTTTTATTGCATTATTTACTGATATAGGAAGCCGATTTTATGACTCAGCAGAATCTAGGCAGCTTTAAACAAGACATGCCTCACGCATACACACACAGCTGATCAACTCCACGTCATTTTGTTTATTCAGCGTGACGTGAGCAAGCAGTGATGAAACTGATCGAACTTATTATACCTTGCTTCAATATGGAAGGAGCAGTAGATTTTTAGCAATCGCGTGGGATGCTACATGAAACTTCTCAGTACGGAAATGAACGTTCTCACTCAGCAGAGAACAGGTCTGGTGCGACACTGAGATTTTGATGTTTTATACACGAATGACGATGATATCTAGATCTCAGGATCACTAATCGGACAATGAGATAAATGATAGATAACTCGGTTGCAACAATAAAAGCTTTCCATGTCGGCTTGAACTTTAATGGTATGTTTTATTTAGGGGTCTCACTCGGCAAAAAATCAAAAAGCCAAAACAACTGAGATGGTGGCTCAAAATAATAAAATAAAACAGTAACAAGATGGTAAAAAATTCGGGAATTTCGACCTCGTGTCTTGGTAGTAGTATAGTGGTAAATCTTTCTTGTTACCTCGTTCGGATCTCTGTTGTGCATCACAACAGCAATTTGGGATTCAAATCCAAGGCCGCAATTTGAGATGCACATTTTTTTTATTTTCGAAGCCATCACCTCATGCTTCAATTTATTCTATGTATTCGAAGCATCTTAAATCAAGGTGATGTCTGACCCTTGGACGCCATGGAAAACGCGTGGTAAGTAAGTGGTCTTAGCTCAGTTGCTAGAGCGATAGGTCTAGACTGGAGTCGTAAGTTCGTAGTTACTACCAGCCGCACATCTTTTGCGGGACAATTTGATCCATCAGTTAATTCCCATTTTCATTTTTAATTGTTATCTTGTAATTTATGATTTGGCTTCAAAATGCTTTGATCTAACATTATTCTCACTTGTCCCCCTGGACTTAATATCGGCAGTCAAATATGATGAACTATTCATTCACTGGTCATAATTACGCAATGACAACTGATTGTGTGGAGAAAGTGATCCTTCACAATTGACTATGATCCGTCGCATGTAATACGGTCCTTTATAGCTCGATGGTAGAGCGGACAGATCTAGATAACCTGTGGTTCGTAGTTTACGGCATAAGAATAATCAATAAGCTAACATAAAACGTTGCTGTCTTCTTCTCCATTTTCGCTATTTCCCGCCTTCCATTACCAGCTCTGCCTTCCTATCAGCCGCACAGACATCCATCTATGTGGACAATTTGGTCCGATCGTTTATTTCAATATCTGACAATTCAGTCCTGGTTAGTTGATTTGTAACAGCCCGGGGAAACATTGCTTGTAGAGGCCAATTGAGTCTGAAAAGGAATTAATGGGTTATGAACTAAAAGAAACATGAAAAAATTAGTAGACAATAATTTACAGGGCTGCATAATCAATAGGCACCCTATACTATTCTAGTCAATCACCTTGGCTACACCAGGTACTCAATTCTAATGTCATGTTTACCAAGAGCGTCTCTAGGTGGTGTTGTTTTCGCGATTGGACGAAGCGAAAACAGAAATACTTTACAAAAAGGACGAAATCAAAGCGATGACGAAAACTAAGCGTACATTAAAAATCCCAGACAAAACAGCACTACTCTCTAGTATTAGAATATTCTTAAATTTTCTTCTTAAAAATTCTTGTTTTTCTTTGGTTCATTGAATTTTCCTTGATTTTGATCTTGCGTATATGCAGAGCTCAGTAACAATATGTTTTCAATCCGAGATGTTGAGCAACGATAGAAGGGTTTCATTTTTCGCATTTTCTTACGATCAAAATAATGACAATATTTCATTTTCATCAATACTGATTCATATGATTTTGTAAAGTTTTTCATATAATTTCTGCTTTCCAGTCAATTTTTCAGACTTAACTTTCTAACATTGCACTGGTTGAAATAGCAAAATTGCCTTTGTATCGTAGACGTAATATTATTCTAAAAGCTATGGATTCTAAATTCACTTGTGATAAGCTTCTTTAATAATTTGTCTAATCACGCATCGTTATATAATTACATTTATTAAGCACCAATAATAAGAAATTGAAGGAATTAATTGTTACAATGCATAGAACAAGCAAGTTGAATAATTTGATTAGGAGGAATGCAAAGTCATATTTGTCAAATTATAGCCAGGATAAAAAAAAACTTCCAGCCGAGAAACATTATCCGATGTTAATATTCCCCAATACAGAGGTAGCATTACTGCATATGCACCGCAATCGCTTTCTTTTGAATCATGGACTGATCAAGCTACCTTGATTCACCAGCATCAAAACCTGACTTTTCTGGACTCAACAGTCAGACACAAATTTTATTACCATGGATGTTAAGTGGAATGCTTATGGTGTTTGCAAGTCTTACGTCCGGTGCGGCAGCTTTCTGCTTTCTCCTGTTCGATATATGCATTGATAACTTGGTGTCCATCGTGTATTTGTATTAGTTTCTCCATTTTGATATCATAGGCTTTCTGTCATGGGTATGATTAGGCTGCAGTTCAAAATGTCGCGTTCCAAAATGCAATTTGTATACTTCACCACTTTATTCGTGTATTATTGTCTTCAAAAATAAAATTGACAGTTTCATATTTTCGGATAGTCCCCCCCCCCCCATCTCACCTAGAAAATTTACATTAGTGTTGGCTGGTGAAAAGCGCAATCTCCTGCACTACGTCACACACCGCACTCTTCTACGAACTCCATGTGGCTATGGAGATCTCTCGTTGATAGAACACAAATGGAGCAAAGAATTCTGTGGATCGATTATCATGTTGTTGTGTATTTTCTGTAGATATCTTTAATTTAAATCGTGTATATTTAACGCAGACTGTCCCTCAATGAAAGATCTTTACTTCTTCCTCAGTCTCCCAACAGACTATGATAAATTTATATCGTGTGTATTTTTACAAGACTGTCCTCAATGGAATAATCTTACCTCTACCTCAGTCTCCAACAATCATTTCAACCTATTGCAGAAATCCAATTCAAACATGGAACCTCATGTGTCCTACTTCTATCTGTTTTTACATGTACATTCTTTCCACATTGTGCATTCTGACACTTTCCATTAAATGCTTCAAAAGATGTTGGATGATTTTGAAAAGACCTTTCAATCAATATGGTTGCACACACGACCAGGTCTGTCTGTGGGAAAAAACATGAATCAATTGCTGCGCAAAATGAATGTTTGAGCTTTGTTGAAGGAGTTACAGTCCAAAAAGGAAGAAGCCCTCTCTGACAAAATATCGAGACCATGTTTTGGCCGCGATGCAAGTTGCGATATCGGAGAAGAAACCACGCAATAAGCACCGTTTAGCCGGCTGAAAGAAACAAGAAAACGTACTTGCATTTCTACGATCAAGTACGTGAAATTTCTCCTCAATTCGACGGAACAGATTGTTCACTACTTGCCATTTGACGATGTACTGCGGAAATCTTATCGAGTGCCCAATAATTGACCAAGTTGATTCGAGCTTTGCTTGATATTTGCACTTACGGCAATGCGGAAGTCGAGAGCCCTATTTAGTATGCTGGCTAGTAAGAATGATAAGTAATAATATCATTTACTAGTAAAGAAAAAAGACAGAATCTGGAATCAAACGCAGCATCTCGAGACAGCTGACTTTCCATCAAATCAGATCTACGGCCAGCTCAAGTGTTGCTTGCATCATTAGCCGATTAACACGTCATGCGCGAACGCATGACTTTTGACAAGCATACAAAGAACGACTGAAAAAGACACAGAAGAGAGCTCGAGATGTACAGGAGGAGAAAAATGACACAACAACGTCTTCTTGTAGAAGACGAGCGTGCAATGTCCTCAATCAGCCGGTGGAATTAACGAGAGTCAATATCCGACCAATCGATGAGAAGTAGGCGGCTTCCCCCATGAGATGGATTGAAACTTGCAAACGAAGATAGAAGAGAAAGACTTAAGAATTGAAGCAAATGCGCTAGAAACGCGAGTTACTGGCAAAATGAAAAGTGAATTGCTCCTGATACAGTAGCAACAGCACGTGCTTCGACTGATGCCAGGAGCATCAAACAGCCACCACAGTGATTGATTACTGCAATGCAAACAGCTAAAAATGCTTAAATGTACGTCAATAGATGATATGCCTACGCAGGTTGATCAAATAAAGTTTCAGCGGAATGCAATTTCGCGTTATGCCACACCTATACTTTACTAGGATGGGCACATACAATTTAATGGGTAGACTAAAATTTACCTGCCCTTGAAAGGTATAAAAATTTAAAATGAAGTATTTTCAAAATCTGGACTCTTTAGTTTCATTTAACTCTACCTAATAAAATTTGTGTCATACACAAATGAAGTATCTATCCTTCAATACAGGTGATCAAGTAGATGGTTCTTTAGTGTGTCTAAGGAAAAATGAACCTCACGATTCTCGTCTAGCTCGTCTCGTACTGCACTATATGCAACGAGGAATAATGGACATCGATCGGACTATCTCGTGATGCGTGTATCTTTCGGTATGCCTACTTCAATACTGTTTGGCACATTTGTTTCTTGTATAAAAGATTTTTTCAATTCCAAAAATAAGAACAGTATAAATTAACGTAGCCGACTAATATATTGGCTATTCCAACATGATTCAGAGTCGAAGCAAAAGGAATGCAGAGAGCCGTGGGCAGTGTTCACGATATCTCGAAGAAATGGCAAACAAACACGGATGGTAGAGACTAACTATGCAGTTCTTTCTTAACGTTTTCATATCACTCCTTCCTAAAGAGTGTTACTAGTTTTTTTATGTATATCTTTGCTGTGGTCGTCGAAAGGACTAACGCATAAGTAACTTGCGACTATTGCCATATTGTCATTTTACCTGTTTCTTTTTAAAGGGTATCAAATTGAAAAGAACACTACGTTTTTCGCATGCTTAACATATCGCCAACAGTTACGTCGTATATATCACTTTTTGTAATAAGTAATCAGAAGAACTTTCATTTTTTTTGTTTTTGATTTAATACTTTTTAGTCGCAATTTTATCGATTATGTTTTTGTCGTGATATTTAATTGACATTGTATATTGATATTGGCATATGAAACTATGGGAAATCTAGAGGGGTATTTTGAAATGCTTGCGTGAGATCTCAGTTCAAAACTTCACTTGATCATTCTAGCGGCGTAAATTGGACGAAAATCCCTGCCGTGGGACAGTGTTGGAATTGTTGGTTATTGTTTCATAAATGCAGTTGGTCTCCTAGCTATTCAATCACTTCACACATCTTCGAATTTTCGATTTATACTCTTGGAGAATCAACTGGCTTTCTCCGGATGTAACACTGAAGCTAGACAGGTGAGAGATTTTCGAGTTCACTTTGCTTACATGTTTCTCTCGAGTACTCTTCATTATCATTTTTGACGTCTATCATTACAAAATCCGATATTTATCTGTTTTTAAATTATGGAATTCTTTCTTGGCTCATTCCTGAATTTATGACAATTAAAAAGGAAATCTGCGCTCCGCACTGGCTTGACATGGAATGGCGTGTTTGTGACACGTGCTCTTTGTGTACAACGGTATGAACACGAAACACTTCAGTGTTACGAATAAACGTATCCCTGAGTCCTTAGCCCGTGGCATTGTCCTTTTTCAATTCATGTCTGGCCGCCATCAGACTGTACCAAATCTTGCAGATCCCATCGCTTTTTGTTGACATTTTATCGTGCGTCGTTTCCATCACATGGTGGCGCAATTTCCATCACTAAGGAAGAATTTCCTCATTTGTCCTTCGTCCACACATGAGACATCTGTGTTGTCAACCAAATTTCTTGAATCCACACACCCGATGTCAACAGATGCCAACACAAGCTAGTTTCTCTCTATTGATCTTTGATTTGAAGAGGCGACAGTCATTTTGTCTCAACATCTGTTGTCTTTTACTTGAAATCATTATTTTTCATTGCGCGTCATTAAGATAATTGCGCTAAACTCACTAAGTCATTTTGTCAAATGTCTCTAATGCGATAAGGTCTTTGGTGTTTTGTGAGTATATCAAAAAGTACAGTCGAACCCACGATTGGATGTCCTCATACGCGCCTATTGCCCACTTCAGTGAATGCATCGGCGAATTGTTGCTGTCCTCTCGTATGCTGCCGCATAAGCGCATTTCACGATGCCCTTTCACATTCGTTGTCAAGTGGACTTGCTCTGTACATAACGTTTGAGCTTATGTTTTTTTAATCATTCTTAGGGAAGCATATATCAAACCACTGTCCACTGATATGACCGCTCATCATTAGACGCAAGACATGATTGTTAAACCGAACCAAAATTGACTTGATAAGCAGTAAAGAAGAAAGTCAAGGGAAAAACTTGGCTGAAAATCATCAATTGTGTCGATGTCAAATTGGACGGTGCTGATTTTGCTCAAGCAGTGGATACTTTCATTTTGGATGTCCTTTGTACTGATTTGCAATGAGACAAACTCGGGGTCGGACGAAAGACGGAAGGATCACAGACCAAAATCTTTCAGTTCCACCATGTCACGTTCAACGCGATGCACACGCTTAGGGCCATTACGCAACAGGCGACGACGTCGCGACGACCAGTCGCTGCGGCGCATAGGGCCATCGGTCGCACATTAGTGAAGTGTCAAACTTGACCTGACGTTTTGATAATATTTGATGTATTCATGCATCTTCGCTCCTCCGTCACGAACTAGGTGCACACGCGAAACGTCATTCCTTTGGTTTAACCGACTCGCACTTCTTTAGTGGAGAAGCTAAATACGCTGAGTGTTGTAAATATCAGGTTGTAACATTATGGAATATTGATGAATTCTGGAATAATTCAGCTGTAGAGAACCTCAACTTCTTAGATTGATAAGGCTAAAACGACAGTGATATGCGAATTTCTGTGTATTGAGGAGTGCCGATAGCTAGACATATACAAGTTGATGTTTTTAAGGAGCGACTTGTTAAATCTTTTCAACTTAATAGCGTTTCCACTGAGATTGGTAGTCGCTAGATTGTGAATTGTGAAACAGATGCATTGCTTGATTTCACCATGTTTCGGTGTCAAACAGTTGTTTGTGTATCGTGCAAGTATAGATGTATGCAAGTCTCACTTATTCTGACTCCGATTTTGCGTCAGAAGCCGTCAAATTCTCATTCTACAGAAGTGAAGTCAACAAAATATTCTGCAGGATTGTTTAGATGTGCGACTTTTCAAGTGATATGAAGTCATGCATTCTGCAATTAGGTCTACATTAATTTTTCCATTGTACGAAAATAATGGCGGAAATGAAAAAAAGCTTCGGTACTTCAGGGTTATCCCCCTTCCCCAGATAGGGTTTTCAAAATCGCGCACGTGTTTCTGATCCCGGGACTTGATCCCGATATTTTTTTTGCGATTCCGGAATTAGCCAAGCTTGGTGGCATTTACTGAAAAGTATGCTATAGGATAGGCCGTATGTTGAGCAATACTAGGGCACTGTTGTTTGAACTTCTTTGACAAGTATTTTGAACGAATGCAACTGTACACAATACCAACTTATGATATCAGATAGGACATGTGCCTGATATGTCCATGACCTTAATATAATATGTTTTTCACGGCATAAACTTATAACGAATAAGTAGATCAGTGTTATCGTAAGACACACACCTTACGTTGTTGCAACCTCGTATGTGATTTAAAATCGAGATGCCAAGTCCCGCGACTTTTGTCACTTCTGATAAAAGCCCGATATTGTATAAGCTAATCGCTTCACTCAAATTGCTTTAAAACTATTAAATAGTACTACGACTTGTATGCGCAAACGCTCTCCGTCTTTATTTCTCTCTGGCTTACCTGAACATAGTTTCTTCTTTTGATATCAATGAAAAAGAAGATAATTTTTCTCATGCTGCCACAAAGATTGCGGCCTCAAAATCTAATTCTGGTATATAATGATAAAAATGTATGAATAAGTAATGCGACACTTACATGTAATTCTACGACTGACGTGTCTGATGCATTCTTGGCAGTTTAGGTCTAATATTGATAACTAAAAAGGAAAAAGTTTCAAATATAACAATACATTGCAATTGCGTCTTCATACAGCGCAACTGCCTAAAAATAGATTTTAACGAAACCCGGGATCAAGGGATTCTGAATCCCGTAAAAATGCGATAATCCCGGGATTGAAACCTTACTCCACAGGTTTTTGGTTTTCAAATTTGTCTAAAATCTGCAAAAATGAATCAATCGTCACCAAACTTCAGGTAGACCTATTTAAGCATACAGACCGTTTCATAGATCGTTGCACAGCCCAAAAATCCTTTCATCTTTTGTATATTCTCATCCAATTTAATCGTAAGCTGATGACTGATTAAGACTTATTCACTTGGTCAAGCGAGAACCACTATGGTGAAAGAAACAGTGAGTTTGCCTAATTGCTATGAAATAATTAGTGATTCGTGTTTGTTTTGTTGCTTCCAGTGTTAATTTGCTCAGAACATCATGTTGGCTCTTGTGTTGCTGTCTTCCCCCCCCCATTGATGAGCTGTTCGTGTCGATCACTTTTATCGGACGCAAGCTGTCAGCATTCCTACGTGTGATGAAAGAAAATGTTTATTAGTATGTTTGTCAACAGACGCAGACTGCAGACAGACCATCCTTTGTCTGATCCGCGATTCGAAATCCACTCGTGACCACAGTGAGCGGGAATGATGACTCACCCAATGACTGACTGTAGGAATAATACACTAAATTTTAAGTTTTGCCAGTGAACGGATGGGCCGATCTTGATAAAACTCTACATATTCTTGAAGCTGATAACACCAGGCATTCTTTTAAAATCCAAACTCGAAAACTGCAGCGTTTTTGTATTCAACAGAAAAGTTATCAAGTTGTGTGCAGGATTGACCGTTTTAAAAAGATTGCTGGTGTAGTCCTATTCTCTTTCCGATACCATATGACAATCGACAAACCAAATATAGTTTTTTTGTGTAAACGGAGGAATGTTTTTTTCAACAGTGTCATGTTTTTTTTCCCCAAACTCAGCCAAAACTCCATTTAACATGCAGTTATAATTGTCGTTCTATACTATGAACGATGGCCCAACCATCACATTCCTGTGGACATGAATGCAGCCCATTTTTGATCGGATTTTTAGCTTGTTTTTCACAGATGTCCCCGCAGAAATGTAAGATTCCAACAGAAAATTCACATTTGAGAAATCCCATTTATATACTCGAATTTCATATCACCTTCTTCCCACTGTCTAGTCAGGGAATTGGTGTATTTGCCAACTCTTGAGTTTTGAAGTAGGTTTTCAAAATATATCCCGAGATTTCAAAGATCGGTTTCCGTTATACCGAATCCGGTTCCAATTTGCAAGATCCGGTATTGATACCATTGTAATTTCCTTTCCTTTACAGTATCGCTGCTCAGAACCCGGACTTGCAAAATTCTGCAAGTTAACAGATCGGAATTTACCACGAAAATATGAATTCACGTCATTTTCAGTAGGGCGGTTTCATTTAGATGGTCGATTTTCGGGTACACTTGTGTCCACCTGTGTTGTTTACTCACTTTGGCAAATCGAACCCAAAGACCGGAATTGCATATTCAATTGCATAATATTACCATCAGACATCAAGAACAAAAATGCGATTCCTATCTTGACAATGACATCATTTAATAGAGCGCTTTAATGGAATCACAACTGTCCCATCGATGAAGCTCCATCGATTCTTTTTAAATCTATTGAAATGCTAAGGAAAACGTAAGGAAAACGTGTTTCGAAACTGAATGAATATTTTGATGTAATTGGCATTTACTACTTGTGGAATTCGAGAAACTCGGATCTGAATCTGTCAGGCCTTTTTCCTAGCCAAAATAATTAATAAACATTAACGTGATGAGGTGGAACGGATCACAAGCCTCGACAGCTACGATACGGGGAATGTAAAGAATCGACAAAAAACAATTTCCATGGAAATTAATTGGGAGAAATGTGGCAACGTAATAAAGTGAATTAATTATAAAATCGACTACTCATGGATACTTTGTGCTACGGTGTGGCAAATTGGCCGATAGCACATTCTTTCTGATTCCAGTCGAAGTTTAAAAGTTAAGCCCATCTTTACACACAAAATCGAATTGTTGCAGATCCAGATGAAACTATTTTCGTTTATTTTGGTAAGAACCAACATTTCAGAAATTATAAAAAGCAATTGCATAGAGAACATTTGAGAAGAAAAAACGCGCAGAAGAGAAGTGTTTCGCGATGAATCTGAGACTATACCTAACTTTATTAAAAAATGAAATTTGGAGTTCTCACGGGTCTCACCCCTTTATGTTCCTATATATCGGCACTGCAATTCGCTTGATATCTTGAACTGAACTTGATTTAATAGGATTTGAAGGTTTTTACAACCAGTCATTTTCCTTGAACGGAAACTTTGGATCCAGCACTGTGATAAGACTTCATTCATATTGATTTCTTCTAAAAGTAGTGTATCCTATTCCGAGGGAAAGTTGTTGAGACATTGAATAAATGTTTCTATTTTTGTTATGAGGAGCAGCCTTAATAATATGAATTATCATATCCGGTGTGTTGGAACTGAGGACTCTTGTGTCCTATACCTAATGCAAATTTCCGTTAAAGCGAATCTCGGACATTTATGATTGTTTGGATTCAATGTCTATACTGATTGCATAATAGAAAAGTAAATGTGTTTTGATGACAACTAAAAATCGCTACAAAGAGCTATGCGATTACGTCATCTCGGGAAGTTTCTAACGTTGAAAACTTGGCTAGAATACGAGAGATAGAGGAAGTCGAGTAGAAGTTTACATGTAGGCAATTTTAAACCCATATTACGTTTAATTACTTGAGGTAATTTGAACTGAGAAGTTCGTGTAAATGCTAAACATTTTATGCAGAAGTCGATTGTTTGTTACCGTGCCTCATCTTTTGACACGTGGTGCAGAAATTGTCGCGTCATCAGAAATTGTGCATTTTCTTTTGAAGCTTGCCCAGTACATCTAACTTGTCATACGTCGTGATGGGTTTCAATGTTCAATCATGTTTCCTATTCCTCAGGCAGAAAGCTTAATTCACCTCTTGATTCAATCCGCTTTCTGGACAGATGATGCAGCTGCGCTTCTTGTCATATACTTGGCAGCGGGTGGAAGTTTGTAAATCCCCTTTCACAGACATCTTACTATATTTAATCGATGTTGTTGTAAGATTAGGGTTGTGCGCGCCCGCGGGAGGGAGACGGGATAGCCAGCACACCTGTTCGCACCGGTGCACCGGCAATTTTAAAAAGATTGACCTGAAGCACTTAGTAAAGTATAGGCGAAACTATAACTTGTTTCGCGTTCTGATTGTCGTGTGTCGTCATACGTACTTCTGGATCTTTTGGTTTAGGGTCTCATAACTTTCTATGCTAGACTTTCATATCGTTTCGAATTCAATGTAGATTTTTACAGAGTAACTGGAAAATCTGATTACAGTGTATTTGCGACTCGAATTTGGCAAAACAGTTGTAGCGGCCTCCCTTCTTAATTCTACTCTTTGCGACACGTTGCTGGTGCATGTCATCTTGCTAAACCCTACATCTCTCGCCAAGTTATTCAATGCGAAGTCTCGCAAAAATACAAGATGACATAACAGAAGATTATGTTATTTCATTTGAAAATAATGGTCAATACCTCAATTGGCCAAATCAGATGGCGAACGAAACTCGGGATTTTGATTAATTCTTTCAAAATGATGTATATAGCAAAATGAAGAGTTTATATTTGATTATTTTTTCATATATACTGAGCACACCAGGTCATATATAGACAGATTCAAAGATGCAGGTGTCAGGTTATCTACGCAATTTTGTATGCTGGAAGATCAAGATCTCGACATAACTTGACTTCAAGAGCCTTAGGAATAAAGTCTTTCGGCGGATTGTGGCCGCTGAATGCCAAGGTAGCCCATATTTTACGGTGACGACAAAGATCTTAGCAGATAAATCACATGATTTGTGCATACATTCCGGGGAATTCGCCGAATTACGTATGGTGACTGTATGATGATGCATAGTCCACTAGTTCAGTTTGTTACAGTGCATTTTCTACCCATAGTTTCCGACGGTCGATGCCCTGTTAGCGAGCATATGAAACGTTGATGTCTCATAACAAAACTAGTACAGCGCACTGTTGAAGTCATGCTATCGCATTCACAATGGGGAAACTTGTTAATCATCCCCGCTGTGACGTCATCACTTTGCAGCGCATGATTAACGCCTATCAAACGTCGGGTCTGAAATCATCGTGATTATTGTCTATCATCGAATAGGTTGGTTCTTGTTAGTGAATTCGCTTGTTTGCTGTACGAAATCGCACAAAAATTTCAGTTTCATATTTCGATAAGATCGGCTGCGCTTTTCCTTGCCGTGATCCAGTTGGCTATTGAAAAGGGTGACACTTTTCTACCAAAATGCCGAACCGTTCTGGTGAAACTTACCATGCTGAGATTGTTTGCACACGTTTTCAAATTTTGGTAGCGGGCATGTGTAATGGAGCAGCGCGAGTTTCGGCAAGTATGGTAAATTTTGAGATCATCAGCAGACAGTTTGTATGTTTACATAGAGCAAATATAATTGGCACTAGGGTCTGAGTCCTGAAGAGGCTCCATCTAAGTACCATTGCTACTTTCTGCTCTTTTGGACGGATCATCCAATGAGGACGGATTGAGAAGAGGCTAGAGATAAAACGCTGTATCCATTATAGAAAGTCCCCTTATGAATATCCGCTCGGCCTTCAGCTCTATTAGCATGAAGTTTCGTGGTATAGCAGCTATCAAACGGGGTTGCAGATTTTTTTTTTTTTTTCAATATGCACTACAGTCACGTTTGAATAATTTAGGGAATCAATTCACTTTAAGTACAAATGGAGAAGTTCAAAATCATGCTGTTACAGAGTGGTGCTGTTTAACTCCACAAGCGCAATTGCTTATGATATCAACACGAAGCAAAAAAACAGCTCCCTTTTCTTGTGATATGCTCCAGAGGAAACAGCGTTTCACGCTAGTACCTTTCGAAAATGATTAAATTGCGAACATTCCATGGAACTTCTCTCTCATTACTGTTGCGACGTTAGGATTTTATTTGAATGAAAAGATATCAGCGATCGGATGAAGAGGAAGCTGTTCTCGTCAATTATGTGCATATTTTCTCGAGGAGCTCTAAAA
>CAJQUW010004813.1:0-30524 GCA_907163375.1 Prostheceraeus crozeri
TAGCTTGAAAGTTAAGCTTTATCATGCATGTGTTGATGAACAAGTGAAGTATATAAGCACACAGTCCACGCAGCATTCATGAGCGACCATATTGGAAGACATAAAGACTGTAAACTCGTGAGATATTTGGTCACTAAAGATATCTGTGATGAGTAAAAGAATATCTATGATAGCCTCTAGCTTCTGGCCTATTGTCCGACATCTTTGCTGAGGATACACATCATACATTTCTAGTTCAGATGGTTCAGATAGTTCCAAATCGATTTCAGATCTGCCAAAATGAATTTCAGATATGATCCACATGAACTGGAGATCTACAGTTGAATTTATGATCTTCTCAAAGTTGAGCTGCTGACAGATATCTGAAATTCAGTTAGAGAAATCTGAAATCCATCTAATGTCTGAAATTCATTTGGAAAGATCTGAAATAGACATGGAAAGGGTGCAGTTGGTTACAAAAGCTAACATGACAGGGATGATAGAGAAGTTTTCTGTTTGAATATTACATAGTCTTTTCAAACGACCATAATATCTCCAAAATAAAGGCAAAAACGTCAATCACCAAAAAATAAATTTCAAAATTTTCCATTTGCATCACTACCGAAGCGTCGTTTCTAGTCCTTATATATCCACTTACCTAGGTTTGGTAAAGAAAGTGGCACTTGAGAATTATGGAATCTTGCTGTACTATTCCTTCTCAAGAATTATGTCATCTCGTTTGCTTTCCTCGGTACTATCATCTCTGAAATTTTCAGTGAAATAGGCCCTCATTCTTGTCTTATACAGGAGAAAAACTGAAAAAATCAATTGGCAGCTTCAATCCGATTCTAAGCGAAATGAGCATTCCTCTTATTGCTAATCGTAGCGTACTCTCTTATTGCCAAGAAAGTCCTCGAGATACTCATACCGCTTGTTACAGCATATCTTTGCGAGTAGTCCTTTTCGATGATGGTAGATATAAAAACGATGAAAAGGAACAGACTTTGTTGTGAAAATGATATGAGACTGGCACTTACCGAGGTGAAGCCGAGCATTTCTGGTCGTCTCTAAACGGCAACAGCAATAGTCACATTGATTTGCAGCAAATATTCATTATGCTTTTGTTTCTTAATGAAATTCATGTTTTGTTGGCTTCGTTCTTTGAACACAATGATTTTGTGTGCAAGTGATGCATGGTACAGTTTGTGCACTAATACAATAGTAATTATAGTCTTAATGACAACATTATCTCACGAATCCTCGATATCTGGCTGCTGGTCGTACGCTCGTGATCTCGTGTGCATGCATACCTATCTACAGTTTTTTGATATCTTCCACTGATCGATGTTTGGTAAAATTTATACAACTGGAATCGTCATCGTCTTGGGATAATTGTTCTCGCATCAGTTTATCTAATCCCTTCCTGATTCATTCGTTATAAGGATATTTAGTGCTTGTGACCCTTTTGGCTGATATCTGCTCAGTCCGTCGGTTACTTGTTAACTTTTGTGTCCGTGTTCAACAGCATATTGCATTCCTTCAGATCGATAGTGCAAACATTTCTAATTTCTATGATCCAGTGAATCGTTGCTATCGCTCCGTCATCCGTGTCTCAGTGGCCGTTTGGTTTAGCACCGTGCATTACCCTAGAAGGTCTTGAGTTCAAACGCCGTCATTCATTCTTTAATTTTGGTTTATTTCTATGTCATACGGAATTATGAAAGTTTTTCAGAAACAAATACACAAGAATAATTGAGCATTTTTTCTTTTAATGCTACTAGTATCCGAGGCAAACTCAGTGACTTTAATCACTTTTTTGATGCCAATAGTCACAACCAGTTTGACGTCATCTCTTTAACAGAAACGTGGTTGAATGAGAATATCTACGATGGAGAAATATTATCGAATTCAAAATACAATGTATTCCGTCGCGATCGTGACTTGACAACTAGTAATAAGAAGGACGGAGGTGGTGTTCTGATCGCCATTAGTTCTCTCTATCAATGCAAACGCCGAACCGATCTTGAGACTGATATTAGATAGTTTGGATTGAAGTAAAGGCTGATAAAACCCGCAAATTGTATATTGGTACTGTTTATCTACCACCTGGTTCAAACTACTCCAAGATAGATCTTCTTGAAGACTCGCTTGATCGAGTACACCTTGCATGTGGTCGGGATGATGCTGTTATCCTTCTTGGAGACTTTAACATGCCTGATATTACTTGGGAATTTTCAAATGAAAGATCTTTTGCGATTTGTTCGAATGCTTGACAATCTTCGCTCGGTCAGCTCTCATTTTTTGGATGCAATGAACAGTAATGAGCTTCGCCAACACAATATTTTGCCTACGTGCAATGGAAAGCCCTTGGATTTGGTTTTCAGTAACAACTTACCTTTAACTATCGATCATACTGCTATCCGACGACCTCTACTCACCAAGCCTTATCCATCAACTGTGTACTTACCACCCACTCAGAAGTCACTACAGTTCAACGTTCCACCTATAACTACAAGAAAGCGGACTTCAATTTGATTCGTGGCCTGCTTGCTTGCTTATGCTGGTCTCATATCTGCTGTACTAAAAGTGCTACTGATGCATCTGTCAAAACTTCTTTTATGTAATTCTTTAGATCATTACAGATCATGTTCCATTTGTGAATTTAAAAATCAATAAGTTCCCATATTGGTACAGCTCAAATTTGTTTTCACTAATCAAAGAAAAGGAGCGTGCATGGAAAAAGTATAACAGAACGGTAACAACAAAGATTCTGAACACTACAAGATATTTTCTGCTCTTCGCTCAGATGTTAAGCAGATGCAAAAGAGTTGCTATTCTGATTATATGCATCAAATTGGTGCATCCATCAAGAGTAACCCAAAGAGATTTTGGACTTATGTCAAATCTATCAAGGCTTCAGATCTTTCCCGAAGTCTGTGACATACAATTCTGTTGAATACACTTTCTTTCGTGACATTGCTCAAGCATTCTGTCGTTATTTTCAATCAATCTTTGTGCCTGAAAATAACTTTTCTTTACCTAACTGTAGCTTCTATGATGTTCCTTTATTTCGCTTACCTAAATGTACTCCAGAAGAAATGAAATCTGAACTCCTAGCTCTAAATCGTAATACTGGTTGCGGCTATGATGGGGTTCCTGCTATTTTTCTGATCGAGTGTGCCACGGAATTGTGTTATCCCATTGTCTGTGATATTCAACCTCTCGATAGACTCTGGCGAATATCCGTCTAACTTGAAATTCAACAACATTGTTCCAATCTACAAGTCAAAAGGGGAAAAGTCTTCTGTTGAATCTTATCGTCCCATATCGATTCAACCTATAATAGCTAAAGTTTTCGAGCGCATTGTTAACCGCGCTCTTAGTACTCACGTTAAGAGCTTTATCTCTGATGATCAACATGGTTTTTGTAAAGCCAAATCTACTACAAACGAATTTATTACGTTACTGTGAATTTATTTCATCATCTTTGATGATAGCGATGAAGTGCATAGTAATCTACACTGACTTTTCTAAGGCCTTTTGATACTATCTCCCATGCTTATTTATTACTTAAGTTGGAAAATCATTTTGGTATCTGTAACAATGATTGATGTGTTTCAGAGTTACCTTACCGATCGCTACCAGCGTGTTTATTTTGCATGGTTTTGCGTCGGACTGGGCACCTGTTTATTCAGGGGTGCCACAGGTCTATTCTTGGACCCTTGATGTTTCTTATGTACGTCAATGATATACCATCTTGCCTCGAAACTTCAAATTGTCTAATGTTTGCAGATGACATCAAAATTTTTAAAAGAATATCTAGTTTGAAAGACTGTATAGACCTGCAGCGTGATTTGTCCAATTTTTGTGACTGGTGTTCAAAATGGAAGTTGTGTCTGAACGTTGATAAATGTTTTGTGATGAAGTTTTCCCTTAAACGTGTTGTACAACTTACGTTTGACTATACCTTGAACTCTTCTTCTTTAAACCATGTCTCACCAGTGAAGGATCTAGGGGTCATGTTTACCAGTAAATTGTCTTTTTCACTTCACATCTCTTTAATTGTCAAGAAAGCTTTCCGCATGTTAGGTTTTGTGAGAAGAACAATGAAACACTGTCGTAATGTAATGCACTCAAAGTTTTATATAATGCTTATATTCGATCCCATCTGGATTATTGTTCGCCAGTTTGGTCACCTAACGCGAAATGTCACATACAGAAATTAGAAAAAGTTCAGAAACGTTTTGTAAAATTTTTGTCCTTTCAAAATCATACTGTGTATGATACCGATCGTTATGTGGAACTCTGTGACAAGTTCAATTTGACAACATTGCAACAAAGACGTAAGATAACTGACTCTGTTATGTTCCACAAAATTTTGCACGGCAAAATCAATTCGTGTCATCTTGTTTCTTCGTTTTCGTTGCATGTTCCAACTAAACGCACGAGGCATACGGGTGCTAAAGTGTTGTGTTCCATGAAGCCGTATCGGTTGGTTGTTAGAAAGAATACATATTTTCCACGAGTGATGAGTGCCGCGAATGATGAAAATCGCATCGACTATTTTGACATTGGTCTCAGCAAAAGTTGCATATCAAAAGCCATCCGCTCTTCTAGTCTTTAAAGTAGCCGATAATGATGGTTACCTTTTGTATTTTATTTGTATTTTATCTCTCCTTACTTTTACTTTTAATTTCTTGAATAATTTTCGTGTGTGTATTTTTATAACTGATGTATGTGACATGTTATTGGCACTTTGTGCTGTTTGTCATTGGTACAAATAAATAAATAAATAAATAAATAAATAAATTATCATTTGCGATGGAATTGCAAGACAAGATATAGATAAATAGATATATTTTGAATTTGAGGAAAAAGTACACTTTTTCCAGCTACGAAGATTTCAATGAATGCATGTATGGAACTTGCGGGGTTCAGTACCGCCATCAAGGCTAAGAACCACTGAACCAGAGCCTGCTACTAGAGTTGATCATAAAAAACTGACCACCTAAATTGTGTCAAACTTCAATTGACTCTCCTGCCTTTCAATCACATTTTACATTGATAAGCTATACACCATTCAAGAGCTTAAGTTCTCAGCTTTTCAATGAGCTGCTGTACATTTGTATCCGTCATTGCTGAAGGGGGACAGAGGTCAAAATGTGAAAATCGCCACTTTTAGAAATCTCAAATTTTCAATGTGAGAACATGTTGGCATGACAATGAATCAAACACGAGGTGAAAGGGCTTTTTCTGAACATTCTTTTGATGCATTGTTCGTCGAAATCGGTTTACTCATAAAGAAGTTATGATGTCCCAAATTCATTGCATAATTTTCTGTTTCTGTTGATTGTTGAAAAGTTGTTTACATCTTCTGGCGCTAAGAAGGTCATTATCAGGCTTTCAATATCTATGGTGTGTAGACATCTGCATAGCCAGATCAAAGTGCTGATGACCCAGATAAGTTGTAAACAAAATTTCCATTCGGTTTTGAATTATGTCTTGATGACTGATTCGAAGCTTCAGAAAGTGTTTTTGAATGGCACAGTCTCTGCTCCTTTGTCAGAAGGGCAGTCCGAATGGCTAGTTAGCTGAAAAGTTGGTGTCTAGCCGAAAAGACTAATTTTTTCTCCCTCGCCAGAAATGTTGGATCTGGTCGGTTGACATTGCCTGTAAATCAAGGAGGTGGAAGATTGTTTATTTAGTCTGCGATAAGGTTGAATGGCTGAAACTGAACTCCATATCCGAAGGGATAGCATGAATTCCGATGGATGTATCAATGTTTTGACATGGGACATTCTTCCATTGTCCTCCCAATCGGGTGATCCTTCCGCCGACTGAATTTACATGGACGACAAAACGCCACTTGTCACAGCTCAATGCCAAGTTCGAGTTCGATCCCAGGACGTGTCCACGTTTCCCTCATTACAGTCAGTCTTTTCCATTCACGATTGGATCACTTCTCCACCGTTCTCACTGGCCTCTCAAAGAAAAAGACCTTGCACCTTCAATCAGTGCTCAACTCTGGTTCGTGACTTGTACATAATTCCCTACTCCTCGTGTCATATCACACCCATTTATGAGACCATAACTGGCTTCGAATCCAGGAACGATTTTACTTCCGCCTCGGAGTCATGGTCTTCCGATGCTTGACTGGAACTGCTCCTTCAGGTTTGTATTAAAAATTGATCTCTGCATCGACTGATCGCAAACGACTCCCAACCTCAAAGACCAATTGCATACTCACTTAGCAACTCTTCCTCCACCAACCAATTGTGACTGTGCTTTTCCGACTGCAGCAACTCGCGTGTGAAACAATCTGCCCTCTTCTGTGGCTAAATTACAATCATTACCCTCTTAGAAAAGAGCCCCCAAGAGGACATCTTTCTTTCGCCGATCCTTTCCTTACTGCTTTTTTTGGATCAACGTAATTAGGATCAATCGAGCCAAATTTTCTGATATTAAAAGTCCACATAATATAGTACTTTTATGGTAACCATTTTAACCACATATGAAACAGCACTTATCAAGAATATTGCAATCAGACCTTATTACTCACTGCCCACCTGGGCCTTATTCACTTTCCATACCTTGATGGGTCGCCAAATTCGTCAAACGTCTTAGAAAACTAGTAAAGCTCGACCTTTGCTTGGATTGTCAAATGTAATGATATGTTAGATCATTAACATAATTGTAGCAAATTAAATATTGATTACAAGTAATTTTGCCTGACCAATTAATTTCAGTTGTAGCAGTAAGCAGTCAAATAAATGCAATTATTCAGTCATGCCAATTGATTAACTGCGATTATTTGATAATAAACAATTCATTGTAGTCAATGTGTGACATCAATCAATTAATTGCAATTACTTGCCATCACCGTTTCAATTTTTCACTCTACTAATTCAGCTTGGCGAATTCGGCTGCGTGGCCTTCTTTGCAAGTCGCATAATAGCTTATTACCAATTTGGATAGTGACTTAATAGAACCACTACATAAAATATATGCACCATCTCTACACGCTCTTAATAGTGGCAAATTTTAATATACAGACATGCATGTCAATTATAGTGATTGTTGATGAATTATTATAGTGATCGTATCAATGATTGAAACAAGTGAATGAATAATCACACGCGCCTATAGAGTAGAACATAAAATAGAGTTTTAAAACTGATCAGTAGGGTTCGGAAATTTAGTCAAAAATATCAAAATATATAGTTGTCTCGGAGGACATCCCAAGGATCGATGTAACCCAAAGCAAAAATAAAACCACCAAGTTCTTTGCAAAGAACCTTGCAAGATTCTTGCAAAGAACCTTGGTGGTTTTCTTTTGCTTTGGGTTACATCGACCCTTGGGATGTCCTCCGAGAGAACTATTGGAATAACATGTCCCTTATTTACTCAATCAAAATATATGTATTTACTTCAAAACCCCGGAAAAACGGAATATTTAAAAAGATCATAAAATATCTGAAATGTTTAGAAGTCAAATTATGCTGACTTATAGTAGTGTGATTCCGCAGGGTTCAGGATAAAGCTAACTTTATCTCATCAACATTTTTACATTGGCAGATACCCACTTATCCCAAAAAGTCTGACCAATATAAAACTAAGATATAAACAGGCCTTGTCTATTTCATTTATTGGTAAAAGCAAGTGCAGACGAATATTTTCGAGAGATCTTCTGGAATAAGTCTCTGGCGATTGTCAGGTAAAATGTTTTGTATGTTGAAAACGTGCCGTGCACTCGACGTCGACGCCTGTGATCGGTGCAAAATTATAGGTGGAAGGCTGTTGAGGAGGCATGTCGACCGGAGTGAGATCTCGCCACCTGACAACAGTAATTCAATAAAGCGCAGGATTTAGATGTCGCTGACGTCAGTCAAATACAATAGTATATCGTGGCCTTTCCATTTTGCGACAAAAGCTCGTGCCTTTGCCAACTAACAAAGTGCTTTTCTTAAAAATTTGATGAAATGGTCAAAGACAATGTAAGATGTTCAGTCTTTGAACATGACGACTGTCCATGTATCCCAATTTTCAATGGCTTGGTTTCAACATATGATTAAATCAATGATTTTTTAACGAAAACCAATGTATTTGAGTAAGCCTAAATATACTTGAGGCCACAGACCTTAGAAATATTTAAAATTGTTGGAGAAATCAAAATAATTAAAATACCCAAAATTCAAAAATATGAAGAAAAAATCCGAGCCCTAGTAACCATAGAAGTTTGGCAATTAGAGATACTAAATACGTCATGCACTATAAAAAAGGTCCAGATTATACAAAGCGATCAGTCGCGAATAAGCTATGTTTAGCAAGTTTAGTATCTAAGTACGTCACTGAAGGCGGAATGTTCTTATCATGGTGAGTGGTGACGCAATTCAAATCAAATGCCTTCCCCATTACAGCACAAATCAATCAATTAATTGCAATTATTCGATGACAATAACCCATTAATCGCAACAAATCTATCACATCAATCAATTTATTGCAATTCAGCATTCAACTTTTGATAGCCCCTGCATTAACATACTAAACAACACATTGCAGTCGGCATCTACTACACGGCATCATCTTTGTATACTTTGCTTTGTCGTGATAAGCTTATATTTAATTGTTATAAATAAAGCCGAATTTTGCAATTTCAACACAATGATGATTTCACTTCGGCTTGCTTGATATGGTGCCTAAATTTAATAGTCTATTACCTGAGATCACACTGAAAGTAGTATGATCGCATTGGATTGAGAGCAATAGGAAGAACGATTTGGGTTGAATTTCCCCCTGAAGCTTGAATTATATCGATTCACCCCCACGTTTTGACTTAAATTATCGTATATATATATATATATATATATATATATATATATATATATATATATATATAAGTATATATATATATATATATATATATATATATAATAATAATAAATAATATGTGCTTTATTTTTTCAGAATGAAAATCGTTCATTTACAGAGGAATGCATAATCATCGTTGGTGTAACGAATTGTAGAAAGAATACAGGTATAAAATAAAGCAACGGCTTGGTCTATCTGTTCGTCTGGATGGCAAAATGTATCTTCCAGATTGACATTGGCGGGAGTAAGTAGCTTAGTATGTGATCTTCATTTCCGATGCAGTTGAATAGCTTTAATGCCTGGTCATGCCTTCGAAGATCAAGAGCTGGCAAAGTCTCACAATCGCATTGGGCACAACATGAAAGCTTGTGGAATCTCCTCTGCATGCGTTCTAGACGGTTTACAACTGTCCTATGCAATCCTATGAAGAGTGGACCGCAGTACTCAACCAGAGATCCTACAAGACCAAAGTAAACAGTTCTCAAATTTCTGTCGGACGATAAAGGTCGCAATATTCTAAGGACGTAAAACTTGCGGGAAGGACTTCTAATGGTGTTATCTACATGCGTTGACCAAGTTCCTTTAGAATTGAAATGAACTCCAAGAATACATAGAGAATCAGCCACTTGAGTACCAGGAATGTATGCAGCGTTGACTCTAGAATGTTTGAAGATTGTCAAAGTCTTGCATTTCATTTCATTGATTCAGACCATTCCAAAAGTTGTTCATGACATTGTATGATGTGATTATTGTCGCTCAATTTGAAAACAGGGAAAAACAAAGTGTTGCATCGTCTGCATACTTGACTATATGACAATCCGGGTGATCTATCTATCTATCTATATATATATACATCTGTTGAGATTTGATAAATAAATAAATAAATAAATAAATAAATAAATATATATATATATATATATGATATATATAACTCTGAAGAGACGTATTTCGGAGCACATTTGTAATATAAAGTCACTGTATAGTTCATCTGTGTCAAAACATTTTAATACTTCTTGTACATTGTCCGATTTTACTTTTACTGCCTTGGAGCACTGTCCTGACGAGTCTCGGCGTTTGCTGAAAGAGAACAAGTGGATCAAGAGGCTTCAAACGTTGCATCCACAAGGTCTGAACCTTGAACTGAATAAGTCCTCTAACTTGCATCTTGTCGTGCCATATAGCGATTGTAGTCAGCGTGTCATTCAACTTTGTAAACGTGAACTCCAGAATGACGTAAGAACTTTGTCTTCTTTTACTATGCATAGAAATTTAAGCAGTCTATTGTCTGTCAATCGGCGACATCTATTCTGTTTTGTGTTTGACGATGTACGTGATCGCATTTTTCACTTCTTGTTCTGATCTCTGTCGAGTTAGTGGGGGTGATAACTCTAAAACCGTGCAAATTGAGGGTAGAGGGCCAGATTTTTGCCTATATCTTAATTTTCATCCTGTGAACAATTCCTGATATGTATCTCTTTCTGAATTTCTGCATTTACTTCTCCCTGAAATACATTACACCAATTGGATTTCGCACAGACTTTAATGAATAAAAATAATTCTAGTGTTTAAATGCGGAAGCAAGAGTAGATGTTTCGTCATAGTTACGCAGTACACAAGTATTTCAAAATTTACCAGCTGAAAATAGTAATGGCAAAAATCTATGGCAATGGCTATGTCATCGGCTGAACCGGTACAAGTTTGGTCTCCTGGCTATTACACCGGCTGATCCATTACAATATTCTTCTATCTATATTATCACGCATCGTATTTCTCAGCTATATCAGATAACAGAATCACTGCATGTAACAAGAAAAAGGTCTTTGTATCAGAAAGTGACTAGGCTCGCCTCTTTGTCTTTCATCGCCTTACATAGCTTTGCTTCACTTTCTAATTTTTTGAGAAATTTAGTGGTTTCTGAAAAGAACTAAACAGATTTCTAGGCGACAAACGACTAACATAACAAAATCTCAATTTTCAAGTGCTTTATTTGCTGTTGATAATTTTATCTTTTTTTATTTGAGGCAATCAGCACTACCTGGGGCTCGTTTCATTAAATAAATTAGTGCTCTATATCAGTGTGGAAAATGTTTTGCGTTTCATAAAATAAATTTAAAGCAGTGATTTAAACAGTCGAAATTCGCAGCGCTTCACAAAACCATATATTAAGCAGTGATTTATATAAGTCCCACACTGCTTAATATATGGTTTTGTGAAACGCTGTTAATTTCGACTGCCTAATCAGTATTATTAAGCAGTCTGCAGAGGAATTGCGTTTCACAAAGAAGTATCAGCAGTGGTCGAAAAGTGAAAATATGGAAATTCACTGATAGAAATGTGAAAATTTTTATCAGAAGATGTGAATGATCGTCGAGAAAGTTATGGAAACTTAAAATATCGGAGAAATTACTGCAAATATAACTTGAAAATAGAAAAATGGCTTTTGATTTTCAATTCTATTGTCAGTAGTAAACCATTTGTGAGAAGGGCACATTTGCAAGCTATCTTTTGAAAATTTCTTCCTTTGAAAAGTGGCAATGCTGTGACGAAGAAACGTCCGATAACAACAAAATTATAGTGGGTTGATTTGAGGGTTTCAATTTCTTTCGTGTAATGAGGTATGGAAGAATTTCGTCATTCAAAGTCATGTCATGAAATCATTTCAATATTAGAAGACCTTGAGATATTGACTTTTACATATATACATTGACAACAGCTAGCAAAATAGGTTCTCAAATACTCTCTAAATTTGTAGTCGAAATGTGTCTAGCTTTATAGACAGGAGTACATGAACATGAAAGGAAATGACCTAAAATCATTCCATGTCAAAAATGATGACTCTGGGCTTAGTACTTTTCGTTTAATCAGAGAAAACATAGAAAATTTCATTTTAGCCAAAAACTGCAATCTGCGTCCCATTGGATTTACATGTGTTTTTCTTTGATCCTGTCTGACAATAACAGGAACCACTAGAACTCGGCAGACGCGCGAATTCGTAGCAAGCATAGGGTGTACATCATTCTGTGAAAGTCTCATTTTCGGTCTCGTTCCCTGCAGAAACTCGTTCTGGCTGCCGGACTATAACAAGAACCCCCGATCATCCCATCAAGTTTAATAGAAAAGTCATAGAAAACCCTGTCCAATAGGGTATTGAATCTCCAATTTTTAAAAACACAGCTACCCACAACTTCGCTTCCTCACTGCAGAAAATTAAGTAGAATTACAAACATGCTCGACAGCACAGTACTCAGCATCAATCCTAATTTTATCAAATTCTGCTCCGCACTGTCCCATAGGGCTACACAAGATGACCGACTAGAATGTTGAATTTCAAACTCTCAGTCAAACAGTCACCACTCCCATTCTACATTGCTGATAATTCTGTAGAGCTACACAAACGTTCTATGGCATCTCACTCACATTTGAGTCAATTTTCATCAAAATCCATGTAGTGCTTTGTCCTATAGGGCCTACACAAGATGACCACTTTAATCGAATTTCAAATTTTCAAAAACAAAGGTAGTCACAACTCACATTCTTCATTGCCGAAAATTCTGTAGAGCTACACCAATGCTCCACGGTACCTCTATCACCTTCACATTAAGTTTCATCAAAATCCAAACAGTTCCCTCTCCTACAGAGAATTTATAAGCTAAAAATAACAGCCTACGCAACTGATTTTCAAATTTTCAAAAACACAGCTAGTCACAACTACTGTTCCTCGATGCAGACAATTCCGTAGAGCTACACCAACGTTCTATGGCATCTCACTCACATTTGAGTCAATTTTCATCAAAATCCATGTAGTGCTTTGTCCTATAGGGCCTACACAAGATGACCACTTTAATCGAATTTCAAATTTTCAAAAACAAAGGTAGTCACAACTCACATTCTTCATTGCCGAAAATTCTGTAGAGCTACACCAATGCTCCACGTACCTCTATCACCTTCACATTAAGTTTCATCAAAATCCAAACAGTTCCCTCTCCTACAGAGAATTTATAAGCTAAAAATAACAGCCTACGCAACTGATTTTCAAATTTTCAAAAACACAGCTAGTCACAACTACTGTTCCTCGATGCAGACAATTCCGTAGAGCTACACCAACGTTCTATGGCATCTCACTCACATTTGAGTCAATTTTCATCAAAATCCATGTAGTGCTTTGTCCTATAGGGCCTATACAAGATGACCACTTTAATCGAATTTCAAATTTTCAAAAACAAAGGTAGTCACAACTCACATTCTTCATTGCCGAAAATTCTGTAGAGCTGCACCAACGTTCTGTGGCATCTCACTCATATTTACTTCTTGTTTCGTTGAATTCCATGGAATATTCTGCCCTACAGATCCTTCGCAAGTTTGAAAGCATGGCCTACTGATTGAAAATCTGCCGTTTTCAGACACACTGCCTGCCACAACTCCTTCGCATCTTTGCGGACTTTTTCTGCTGCATGATATGCATTCTGTAGTGAGGTCAGATACGACCACCCGTTTTTGTTAAATGCGACCCACTACGTAGGGGAGGAAGTATAATTTTTTTATACTTCCTCCTCTACGTAGTGGGTCCCATTTAATTTCCCATTGTATTTCCGAAATTCAAATTGTTGAAAATAATCAAAATAAGTTTTGGTCTTGTGATGTAATTCTACCAAAAAGGAGCACCAACATGGCACTGGAACCTATAAAAAATGACATCAGGAAAAGAGCAAAAATGTTTGGAAGATGCCAAGAGGACTTCATTCAGAATAGTGCTCCTGAAAACTAGGTTTTCTACATAGTTGTGCAATCTTTCATAGTACATTTTACCAAAGCCACCTTCTAAAACCATAATCTCAAAAATGAGTTTCATACCGTGTTATACACGAGCTTGCACAGTAGAGTTAGCAAAAAAGTATTTCAATCCGTTTGTTTAAATAATACACTATCAATTGAGTCTTCAGCATGCCTCATCGTTGACAAAAAACATACACAACACCTTTAAAACGTCAAGAAAAACATGAGTGATTCTGGCTCAATTGCAAGCAAAGCCTGCCCACACTTTCACATGACGATTCTCGAAACGGCAACCAACCGGTGACTCTGACAAGAAAAACAATTCATGCAATCATGGAAGGTTTTGTGTCAATGTTTGTGTCATGCAATCATCGAACCAATTTTTAAACTTTTACACATTATCTTCGCAACACAGCTTCATGACGTCAGCAAGACATTTGTTACCCTAACTGAATTGCAACCAAAGTCTGTCCACACCTACTCATGATAATACTCGATAGGGTGCTACAATGCAACAAGCAACGGACAGCAAGGACCTGAGAAACAACTCATGCAATCATCTTAATTTTCCATCATCTCTCGAATTTCACGTCATTTTCTTCGCAACATGATTTCACATTGTCAAGAAAAACATGAGTGATTCTGGCTCAGTTGCAACCAAAGTCTGTCCACACTTTCACATGACGATTCTCGAAACGGCAACCAACCGGTGACTCTGACAAGAAAAACAATTCATGCAATCATGGAAGGTTTTGTGTCAATGTTTGTGTCATGCAATCATCGAACCAATTTTTAAACTTTTACACATTATCTTCGCAACACAGCTTCATGACGTCAGCAAGACATTTGTTACCCTAACTGAATTGCAACCAAAGTCTGTCCACACCTACTCATGATAATACTCGATAGGGTGCTACAATGCAACAAGCAACGGACAGCAAGGACCTGTGAAACAACCCATGCAATCATCTTAATTTTCCATCATCTCTCGAATTTCACGTCATTTTCTTCGAAACATGATTTCACAACGTCGGCAAAACATAAATGATTCTGCTGCACTTGCAACCAAAGTCTGTCCACACCTTCTCATGATCATTCTTAGGAGCACGCCCGTTATCTACATTCATATACCGGAGCCCGACCGATGACGAAAATTGGACGCTCGAAGACACCCGTAGTCTGAATTCATGCACTCACGCACTCTACTCCGGTTGTCTAAATTCTTGCCTTGGGCACCTGATTTCAGACATCGGGAGTGTTCAGACGCACAAATGTATACCTTCAGTGTGCTCCGGCGTATGAATTTAGACATCGGATGCGATTAGTCATGTGAATTCTGACCTCGAGCGGGTGTACTTGTGCGTGCTCGGTCGCATGAATCTAGACCGCGGCGGGCTTACTCGTGCTTGTGAATCTAGGCCTCGGGCATTGATTAGTGTGATCAAACATAGAAAAAGTTATGGGAAATGCAAGAAACATACATCAATCCATCATATCTACAAAATCCGAATCGATAGCTCTGCTCATGACGGTCATCCCACACAATTTCATCTGTATTCACTCAAATATTTAAACTGCGGATATCTCTACAAAGGAAGACTTCTATGAGAGTTGTCACTACATATCAATGTACATGTATATTCACATGAATCTGTGGATACTCACCTGATCCAAACCTCGTGATCATCTTTTTCATTGCTCATTTCAATTCGAAATCTCAGAATTCAAGTGCTACATGTCGCCTATTAGTCAGGGAGTTGTGTGGGTAAGCTTAGTTGTGATTGAGGCAGGATCGTCAAAGTTTTGGCCACCGCTGTGACTGCCATTTTCAGATGCAGATCCACAATTGAAATGATGCTGTGAGCATAGATCTACATTCTACTTGACCAAGTACTTTATCTCGGAGAAGTGGTTCTCAAGCTAGAGTTATCCTTTGCTCTTGTGTTTTGAAACGCTAGGGAGAATGATACTGAGGTTTTGGGCAACTCCGGTATTGATTGAGGCAGTAGGCCTACTAACAAAGTTTTGGCTGACAACGTGAAGATATGATCGAAAAATGGTGAAAATGTGTGATGATTGCGTGAAATTTTCTCCGGCCAGATTTGTCGGTTAACGCTTGTGTTTTGATACTTTGGAGATAAAATTCTGAATGTATGGGGTAAGTTTGGTTTCAATTGAGGCAAATTCGCAAAGTATTCGCTGTAGATGTAAAGTTGTTCTTAAAAATTATAGTTTTGTAAAATTGGTGAAAACGTGTGATGATAGCATGCAGTGCATGTCAGGCTTGAGTTGCGCTGTTGTCTTTTTGATGTGCTCTGCAGAATGATGATGAGTTGGTTGTAGTTGAGATAATACTATCAACGTTTTGACTGACAGTGTAAAGAATTGTGGGAAAAATACAATTTTTGCAGAATTGGTGAAGGCGTGCGTTGATTGCGCGAGGTGCTTCCATGCCTGGCTGATGCCAGTTTGGTTCGAATTGAGGCAGCATTGACAAGGTTTTCGGTGTCGTTGCACTGCCATTTTCAGATGCAGATCCGCAACTGAAACTGAACCCGGAGGTGCATCTATCCGAGGAGTACTTATACTTTGAGAATTATTTCTTGGCCCAGAGTCGCCCGTTGACTACTGTTTTTTAAAGTGATCTAGTGAATGACACTGAGAAGATGTGGGGCACGTTTGGTTTGAATTGAGGCAGCATTGACAAGGCCTTTGGGTGTCGATGCGCTGCCTTTTCAGATATAGATCCACAACTGAAACTGTAACCGGAAATGCATCCATCCGACCAAGTACTTTTACTCGTAGAACCACTTTTTCGCCTGCAGAGTTCCCGTTTTCCTCGGTGTGCTGTAAAGTGATAATCTTTTTTGCAAAATTGGTGAAAACATGTATTTATTGCGTAAAATGTTTCTCAGGACAGATTTGTCCGTTGGGTGTTGCTGTTTGAAGCGATCTAGAGAATGACACTAAGAAGGGATGCGCCAACATTTTAAGCGAAATTATCTATAATTTGAATGCTTTGGGTATCGACTGATTTATTCAGTGAACTTTTTTATTATGCAGTGGCTATTACACGCGGTATTGAAGCCGGTACAAAAGTTTTCCATATCTATCAAAACGCCTCATGTTTACTAGCTACAAGCATGGCTGCAGATCATTCAATATGACAAAAAAATTGCATCAGAATGTGTCTTGACTCGTTGCTTGTCTTGCTTAGCCTTGCTTGGTTTATCCTCGTCTTCGATGTTTTCTGAGATACTTAGTGATTTCTTAAGTGAAGCAAACTTATTTCCCTGCCGTGATTCGGAAACTCTTAATGTAACAAAGTTTAATTTAGTGCTTTATTTAATGTAGATACTTTCCATATCCTGCTTATCTATTAAGTAATCAGTCTTGCTGGCTAATTCGGTTGTAACAGCCGCCAGATTAAAATTGTTCCAGCTCAGCAGTGTAATAGCCATTACCTATTAATTTTGTCCTAAAAGTCAGCCGGAAAAATCGATCTCTCTCCAAACGTGACATATTATGTACGCTCGCTCCACTTACGAGTCGTACATGAATTATTTAACGCAAAAATACCCTCTTTATGAGTTTTCTGGATTTTGTGTACTTTCGCCAATACATGCATTTCTCTTTGTAGAAATAGTTGAATGAGCGACCTACTTTCAATTGTTGTCGATACATTATGTAACGAAATGCTATATTTACTAAAAAATGCCGAAACGATCTGCACGATGTCATAAATAACCGCAAATTGTTCAAAATCGATTATAACGATGCTGTGGGTGTATGCTTGCATTACACCAGCTGATGTAGTTCCTAAGACATATTAAGTTCACCAAACTATATTTATATCATCAATTTCATTAAGTCTGAAGTACAATTTTACCATTCAACTTGTTTATTATATTGGAGCACGTGTCATTTCAGATAAATATTTTGCAGCTGACTAAAATTAAACTTCGCTGATTATTGTTACCATAGTAACGCTTGCAAATGTAGCAGCAGCGAATTGCGGTGGACTAAAACAATTAATATCTTAGATAGGGATTCTCCATGTAAAACAAGAATTTTTGGCTGATGACTATGCGTTAAATATAAAAGTGTCCAAAGAGATACATATCAAGATAAAATACTCATGTCTTAATCTGTATTTGAGCAAAAATCTGGACCTCTACCCTCTATTTGCACGGTTCAGCCCTTATTGTCGACTTAGCACCCCCACTAGAGTAAGACGTTTGGAATTGATAAAGATCCAAGATCGAAACCGGTCTTCCAATCAATAATCTCGTTTTCGCACTTCTCATACTATCGGCAGTCATTGGGTCGGCGTGGGGATCTCTGATAGATATTCATTTATCTATCCATCCATCTAGCTATCTATATATATATACATCTGTTGAGATTTGATAAATATATATATATATATATATATATATATATATAATTAGAATGCAAGTTAGATCAAAGATTTATTGCCATTACTTCAAGTCTCACGATAACAAAATGGTCATCGATCATCAGATGTCAATAAATGAATGGACAGATACTTAGGTAGCTAAATCATGGTTACTTGATTAGAAAACCGCGAACTATGATGTTGGGGGTCTAAAACTAGACAACAGATATTTTCTGCGGTGTCTACACTTAGATATCATTTCACTTTTTTTATTTATAAGAATGTCTGACTTTGATGTTATGATGTAGAATTTTTCTGTTAAGCACAGATTGCAGAAATGACTGCCACAAAAATACGTTTGGTCTGTTGTACGATACTCCATTTAATGCTGTATGGTGATCTTTGATTTTTGAGGGACCAGATGTACGTTGACAATGAGGTTTCGTTCTTATACCGGACGTTGTTGAATGACTTTTGTGGTTGTTATACCTTGCTTTTAATTCACCTTCACACATACCATAATATACCTTTGAGTCACTTGAACCAGATGAAACTGTCGCTTTATAAACCGAACATTTTGACAAGCAACTACCTGAAAGTGGACATTCGTTTTTATTTCTGCAGTTGCATGTTGATTTTTCAGTATCTTGATTTTCGCTGGTTTTTGTTGTTTTGTTAAGAATTTTCGTGTTATGACTTTTGATGATATTTTCCATGTTGGTTACACAACTGTAGCTCAGCTTCATGTTATTTCTATTGAATAGGCTGTGATATTTGTGGTGAGGAGGGAAATGCTTTTTCGTAAGTAATAGAAACTGTTTACCAACATTGGTTTTCACATTAGCACTGAAAGGGGGGTTGAAACATATTATATTTCTGTGACGTTTTGGTTTTTGTGCATTTGTTGGCTTGTAAGATAAATCATGTCGATGTTTACTTTCTTTCAATGCTGTTTCGTATATTGGTTTTGCTCTATTGAATACATCTTCGTTGCAAGATAATCTTGACACTCGATCTTCTATCATTCTTGGGATTTGTTTAAGTATCATAGGAGGATGGTTTGATTGATTCTGAACATACAGAGGAATGCTGTTTGGCTTGATATATGGTCGGTAGGTATTATTTTCCAAATTGAAGTATACATCTAGGAAATCAGTTGCTTTTATGTTGCATTCAACTGTGACTTTCAATTTAAAGCTTTGAAAAGTTCTGATTAAATCTTTTCTGCAGCGATCACTTTGAGGCCAGTGCTGTTTGGGATATACACAATCCATCGTCTCTGTACAATCCAATGTTTTCTTGTCCAAATCGGTTTGTGAGTTCATGCAGAATAAAGAGGCCGACCAGTTCACATACCTCAGCATCATCGTAACTTCCCATGGTAACATCAAAAAGATTATCATTGGCTTTTTTTACCCATGTAGTGTTTTGGCCAAACAACAAGGACTTTCTTGCATGCATTATTACATTCACATCTTTTTCAGGGACATTCGTCAATGTTTTTGCAAAATTTATGCTTTTCGTCAAGAGTTCGTGTGTAATTGATGGATAGAAGTCCACTATATCGAATTTCAGAAATGTTGAAGAAGTCTTATCTGGAATATTTTTGAACCAATGTATCACATCCATAGAATTTTTCCACTGTAGAAAATTTGTTGTATCACGTATTATGCTGTTGTGTTCATCTAATAGTTGCTTGCTAATTATTCCAATTTCACTTTTTGCAGGGTTTATTAATCGACAGTTCACATTGTTTGAAAAATTTTCTTTGTGATCTTTCAAGGTTATGAAGGCTTGTCGAGGTGCGTAACATTCGATTCTATTTGAAAGATTGTAAGAATTTCCAATACATTTCGCTTCATTGTTGATATCTGATTCAGTTGACTGATTTGCTTTTTTGTAAGATTTAGTTATGTTTTCTGTTAGAACTTTGCGATATTTTTCTTTCGAAATTTCATATAAATTTGTGGTTTTGTCCGTAAAGACAAACATATTCTGAGAATTTTGGATGGCGTTTTTGTCTTCTTTTAATTTGTTTTGGAAGCTATTTGAATATTTTCGGAATTCGATTTTTTGTATCATTGCATACATGTCTTGTTCAAAAGGATTCAAAAGTTCATTTGAAGGTGGCGATGAATCATTTTTGAATCCATATATATATATATATATATATATATATATATACTCTTTAGCAAAATTAATGTTACATGCGGAATTATCACTTGTGAAATTTAATTTACCTTTATTTTCCTGTCCTATAATGTAATATTATGTCTGTTGTTTGATGCGTTGAAGTGAAAAGAACATTTTGCGATAACTAATGTATATATTTTGAAAATGTTTTAAGTCAATTTTTTTTTAGGTAATCAGAATTGAGTGATACCTCCACGAGCTGCGATCACTGCTGAGATGCGATTATTCATGCTCTTTATCAACGAGTCAACAATAGATTGTGGCAGGAGCCAATGTTTCATCTATTTTATTGTTTTTACGGGAGTGGAACGACAATTGATTTTCCCACCGAGGAAATCCCACACATAATCTATGGGATTCAAGTCAGGGCTGCCGGAAGGCCAGGGCAGTGATCGTATTGCACGTTGTTTCTTGAAAAATTTTACTGCACTCGCTGTGTGAGCTGATGCACTATCATCCTAAAAGTTGAAATTGCGCCAACGTCGATTTACAGTCCACATTGAAGCCTTCTGGCTCCACAGACACAAGCTCTCTCGAAGACGATAATCTGCGAATTCCAGCTAGTCTGATTAGACGTCGGTTGCTTCGAGATGCGTGATTCTTTTCCGTCCTGATCGAATACCATTTTTACATTTCTTGATGCCAAATTCTCTTTGCCAACGCCAGAGAGTCTATCTTGGCGAACACTTCTTCGGTTTTTAAGCTGTTTTTCACTTTTAACCAACTGCACATCCCCTAAGAAAATCACGGTCTTTAGTCTGTCGATTCACCATGACCATAAACTCTTATCATTTGTTAAAGCATGTTTTATCCCCAATATGGTACTTTATTTTCCGAAATAAAACTTTATATTTGGCAAAAATTATTTTTAATGAACATAGAAATCATAAGAAGTTATCACCATAGAGATTGATCTCGTATAGCAGAGGAACCTCTATAAAAGGAGTCAAATGTCAATAACATTAAAAATCAGCAATACACAGGCCACTCACTACAAGCCATTCGTTTCTTGGCTACTTTGTTGTTGATTGCCATTGTATATCGAAACATGGTTGGCCGAAATATGGAAAGACATTCCCCTCATGTCACTATTATGGGCTTTCAATACTTTGTCTCTGAAGATGCAGTGCGCGGTTCCTTTCATATTCTTCAAGCAACGGAGGGAAAACCACGATTGACCGGTGTAGTCGTATTTAATTCAGCGACAAGTTCAATAAAAATTCAAATAAAAAAGTTGTTCAATACTTTGTGTATCGATTGCCCATCGATAGCCACATTCGCAGAGAAAATGTGAGCTTCATTAAGCCGCTTATAGGGGCGAACACCTTTAATTGAACGATTCCCAGTTTTTTCCATTATTACCTGTTCATCAATACCTACCTGAAATAGTCGAGTTGCGCAGGTGGCCTTCAGGGAATGGTTTGTCTTTCTTCCTGCAATATCTGCACTTGAACAAATAGATTTCATGATCGATTTTAGTTTGTTGGCACCGATGACTGCCGTTGCAGAATACCATGGTCCATTGTTGGATACCTTCGTCAACGCCTTCAAATAGAAGTCTGGAACTGCGTTTGGTGGCCTCATTCTCAGGTACTTCTCAAGCAATCTCACGTGACATCGCTCTGGTTTCTCAATATTCTCATGATGCTGTATTATCTTTGGTTTGATTGTTCGGTGTAAAAGGCCACCTGAGTAGGTTTTGGTAGTGCCTTCCTTATAAACAACTTTTCGCAGTTCACCAGGTTTACTAATGAATTCGAATTGCGTGATTTGAAGTGCTCGGTGTTCATCCCCGCCACGAATCGCAAAATGCAATCCGTTTAAAAAAAAAACAGAGTGTTCAGTAATTGTGTTGGATTTTCAGAGCCCAGTTGGGAGGAATTCCAAAGCAACTCTCCTTCATCACGGCTTAAAACTTCAGCGCTTTTTGTGTGAATGCCAATTCCACCCTGAGAAGAAATCTTCATATTGGCATCTAGAGCTTCCATTACGTTTTTGAAGCATTCTTTGCGAAAGAAATTGATCGACCTTTTTGAATCCATTTGATTGATCTTATGCTGAAGCCCAGACACAATCGACACCAGAGAATTCGCTGGATAACGCAAACCATTTTTCTTGCGAATTTCATAAATGAATTTGGGTATCCAATAGTTCAACTCACTATCTGTCCACAAAATCAACTCCTTGTCAAGGGCCTCCTCAAAGAGCTCACCCGGTTGTACGGTTCGATGAGCTTGCCATTCTTTCAAGGCATTATGGACCCAAGTATCCCTCGATATTGTGTTTTTGGAAACAACAGAATGATTTAGCTGTTGAATAGTTGCGTCAGATATAGGGGCGACAAATCTTTGGGAGGAAGTTGGAGTAATTGAAGGATGAGGCATGGTTTGACAGCTACTCCCTGTAGACGAATAATTAGCGTTTGAAGATGTTTGTTCAATATCGAGAAAGTCATCAAGATCCACATCGTCATTGTTAAGAAAGCCCATCATTGATTCCTGGGCATATGCATCAATTTGTGATGTGCTTCCATATATACCATTTGGAAAGCAAGTTAAATTGCCAAGAAAAGCAGGGGCCTCTTCCATGATTACTAAATCGCATGTTGCTGGTAAGTAGAAGTAAGTGTCCGAATTTGAAGTGATGAAATGCTTGGATCTACGACCATGAAATTTGAATCGCAGATACATAGATTTGGATCGTTCATCAATTCGCGCTCTGTGCAATTTAATAGATTGGCATGGATATTTATGTCCATTTCCGATAAGTAACAGCTATATCTAGAATAACTGAGCTATATTTTCCTCACCGATGCTTTATTTTCCATGGGAAAATATAGCACTGCTTTCAAATGGCAAACATGCTTTAAATCAGATAGAGTACTTTATTCTCATACTTTAAGAAAATAAAGCACTCAGACCTTCGGTCTTCGTGCTTGATCTTCTTGAAGTATTCGAATTAAGTACTCTATCTAATACATAAATGAACAGGCAATAATTAGCGATAACTATGGTACTGTATATATACGCTATAGATGACTAGCTAAGGCTCACTATCTATGTACACAGCATATGCATAATATGCATTAGATTGTTATGAGCTGAATTTTGAATGAAAATCATGCTTATGTTACCAACTTCTTAACAAATGAATGGGGCAATGTAACATTAGCAATGATTATGTATCCAATAACGCGCATAATTGTCCTGTGGATGAGTCCAAATACTTTTCTGAAAGTATTTTCTCTTGTCTATACACTGATCTGTGTTTCATTTTTCTAACCTATGATTTTGATACCAAAACTTTCAATTAAAGAAAAGTAATTGTGTTTGACAATTTTTATGTGGTAAACAACCGTTCAAATATGCAGCCAGTAATCATAGTGAATCCCCAAGAGGAGATCAATACCTTTCAGATGTTGTATGATACTTTTGTAATCAAATGAACTGAGTGGCTGCAGACACTGAGATATTTCAACAGTTGTAGTGATGTAACATTAATTTTGCTAGAGTGTATATATATATATATCAACATATCGTGTCTCGCTCCCACCATGGCTTCGTTTGCCATGGATATGGTTGAAAAGAAAATTCGTAATTATACTGGCTCTGCTCCCATATTCTACAAGCGGTACGTTGATGACATTTTTTTGCATCTTCGACAGCAGTGCTAACATTCATGAGTTTCATTCCTTTTTGAATGAAATTCATCCTGACATTGAGTTCACTGTGGAAGAGGAAAAGAATGATAGTCTCATTTTTCTGGATACCGTTATTACCAAAGCTGGAGATGTTTTTGACTTGTCTTGGTATCTTAAAGAGACCAACACAGGCGTCTACACTCCTAATGCTGCTTACAGTCCTAAACGGTATCGCATCTCTGCCATGAGATCCCTTTTCAGTCGGGCTCTCAAAATCAATTCCAGTGTCAGTAATTACAATAAGTCTGTTGAGACCATCACCAACATTTTCCGTAAAAATGGTTTTTCTGATCGTGACATTTCTAGAGTTCGTGTTGAGGTGGAAGCGAGACACGAGACCGGGGTTCCTGTCAGCTCTGACCAGCAATCCCGTCGCATTGTTAATTGGAGCTTTCCTTACATAGCTGAAAGTGAAAACGGCTTGCTTAGACAAGTCAAAGATATCAACAGAATTTTGACGATGTCAAAATTCGTCCTGTCTTTACTACTATGAAAACCAGTACGTTTTTCTCCAACAAAGATAAAGTGTCGCCAGAGTTGAAATCTCAAATCGTGTATCAATACACATGTGAACATTGTGCAAAATGTTACATTGGTTGCTCTATCCGACACTTTGTGACTAGGATGAATGAACATCTCAAGGGATACCCAACTCCCACTGAGATTAGTCTCCACATTCATCCTCCTGACAAAAAGAATTTTAAAATTGTTGCTAATACGTACTATCCAGAATTCTTGAATCGATTTTATTAAAAAAGCATAAAGTGAATGATTTAATCAATGACAGAGGAAGCTCAATTAACCTGCGACTGGATTTGTAGATATCTTTTATTGTTTTCATCTTTTATTCATGAAGTGTCTTTCTATTGATCACAAAGTGGACAGAATTATTGCGACGGTGCCTACATGAACTGTTTTAAGATGACTTGTGTTTTAAATTATTTATTTAAATGCTGATCTCTATGATTGTCTTTTGTTCACCTGATGATGGCATCTGTACAACGTTGCTGAAACATGTCGTGTCTAGAAGAACTATTTGTTTTTCTTTTTAATATATATATATATATATATACGCACAACATTTCAGGAAAACGGAAAAGTCTTAAGCTTATGTATTATTGACCAACCCCTCATATCAACCTTGGCATGACGGAGACAACTTGAAATTGAGTCCTCAATCTCAAATACAACATTGCCCGAAAGTGATGAGCAAATATGAGAATACATTTCCTGTTAGTAATGTATTGTAAATGTAGGAGATTCAGAGACATTAGTTCAGTTCATTCTTCCGTTTATGAACTGCAAAATAGTTCAGTTCAACAATAGTTACTAGAAAGCCCCGTTTGCTCAGTTCATTCGTTCAGCACTGAGCGGCTCGAATCCTCGTTCACTCATTCAAAAGTTCAAGTGCACTGCATGACACATAAACATGACCTCACTAAAAAAATCACATTTCTAATTTTACATGTTCTGCTGCTAATTGCAGCATGTGCATCAATGTACTGATGTAGATAAATGCTTTTTTCTTAGTCTGCCAACAGCAAATCGCAATAGTTTAGATCAAATTAAAACACAAAAGTCGAAATTCTTGAAAAGGCTCAAGCGCAAGTGCAACAACCGTAGACAGAAAAATATAATTTTCAAACGACTTCTAAAAAATGTTTATAAGTCTAAAAAAACACACGATAGTAAAGCTAGGAGAACTTAAAAATGTAATGAGCAAGTGACATATTTATTAATTTCTTATTTCGTGCTTATCACACTACCATTTCAAGGCTATTGACCGTCGAATTCGATCGCTTTGGCAATCATGGAAGCTTTCAGTCTGCATGTTGATCAGTCGTTCATTCTCAGCTGTGGAGATCACTGAGGTGTTGTGCATAATTTGATGGCCCGGTATCCAAATTCCAGAATCTGCATTACGGTATGCCTAAAATGCCAGTAAATGGATGTGATGTCATCTTGCACGTCTAAGCAAGTTCCAGACGAAAATTTCATACAGCTTCCTCGCGCATGTTCCTGTGAGACTTGATGGCTTCCGTTACTGTCTTCATGTAGGCCTGCTAGAAGGTGTCGAACCCGCCCCGTCAGAGTTGTCGCTGTTGCTACCAACCGGTGTTGTCGTATCGTGATGATCCATCTTGGCTATGATCTTTAGAATAGTCGCCCTCTCAAGGGCGCCCGCCAGTACGTGCTCGAAGTGCTCCGATGATCCATACTTGTTGAAAGTAAAAGATTGTAGAGTACCAGCTCGCCGTAAAGCATCAGAAAGATACCCAAACACGTTTGTAATTTAGGCACTATATTCCTTGCTAGCCATAGTCGTTGCATTTCATCATGCAAGAACTTATCAGAATGACTCCAAGTGGCCGAAGCTAGCTGAAGAGGCTGATTTTCAAAATATCAGATGATGTTATTGAGTTTATCCAATAAAATATAAAATATGATATATTGATGCATAATATAATATAAAAATATTTATAAGATATTTAAGAAACAAAAATGAGGTCCATCTCTGGTGCGGCAATGACACACCATCTCAGCGAAGTGTGTATCAATAATTGTAGGCAACACTGCTACTGAATCATGTGTGCGGGTACATTATCGCTCATTCATTCTTTTTCGTCTCATTCGGTTTCTCTGTCTCTCTCTTATCTTCTCATATTATACTGTTCGTTTGATTTTTTACATCACTCAGTGTGTGCTCAGCATATAAACAATAACACGAGTATAGTATAATATTAAATCAAGCATGATGTGATTATTGTATTGACATCCAGCAGAAGCTATTCATCTGAATTTTTCCAATATCATTAAAACCGATCATATTCAGGTATCTCTGTGTGCGACACGCCCCTTAGGTCCCGACGTCATAGAGAGTTGTTGACCCATGGTGGAGCCCCGACGTGCTGCGCGGCATTTCGATAACTCGACGCGTGTTTGAGTGAGTGCATGATTTGCAGCTGCATTGCACAATGCAATGGCCTGGCGGCTTCGGAGACACGCTGTGTTCAATGACAACGCTGTGTATGCCCAAGTGCGAAAGGGTGCGAGGCCGGGCAGAGATAAGGACCGAGTGTGCAGGCCACAACAGGTCGGGAGGGGCGACGCGAGTTCGTGCGTTGCCAGTACAGCGTGTGTGAGACACAGAGGACTTTATCTATCTCTCTGATGTGAGCGAGTGACGATGCCAAGACGAAACATTTAGTCCGGTACAATGTCGACTTCCGTTCTCGGTCGACGGTTAAGATTCACTGCATCTCAAAGACAGGAATTTCGACAGACGATCGTGCTGAACCAAGATTCAAATTCCGAAGGGATGAAATGAATAATGGGGAAATAGCAATATTTTTCGCATCATCATAGTCAAATACATATTCTAAACAGGTGATCACTTATAAGGTCATTTCTTTGGTGACAGTTTGACGGTGTGACTTTATTCGAGGTATGACACTGACCAAGTATGTCAATTTGGTCTGCAGCTACACATAGGGACTAATTCATTCATGTTTATTTAATGTAAAGGTCTCGTGATAATTATAATATACTAATAACGAGAACAGAAACAAGATAAAGTAGTTGACAATTTAGCAAGCAAGCCCACCAAGAAATATATAAGATGTTATATGCATCAAAAGGGTAATCGACTGATCTTTAGAGAATGAATCGCCTTTTGATATTCATTTCATAAAAAGAGCCACGAAATTCATGCAGATCTATCTTATTTAAGATAAATTTGAGACATGAACTTAAACATAGCCTATAAAATAGAGAAACAAGGGGATTTCAAAAAAAATTTAAGGCAGCTTTTTCTTCCAATGACTTTAGGTAAAGAAAATAAAAATAAACTCATAATATAATGTACTATCTAAAGCGCTTTTGATGACTCTAATCATAAGATGACGTCATGATACAAAAGGATTCAAAATAATATGATCTCTTTTCATGGCTATGTAATTTGAATGTCTGCAACCTTCAGTGTGAGATTATTTTGAATTCTTTTGTATCATGACGTTATTTTGTGACTAGAGTCGTCGAAAGCGCTCAAGGTCATATATAATACTTTGTATTATGAGTTTATTTTCTTTACTTAAAAGCAAATAAATATGGGGTAAATAATTATCATAGATAAACATACAACGCATTGCATTCACGAGTAGTATATAGTGTGACATCCGGCGCGAACGCTTCGCTTCGCTTTGCTTCGCTTCGCTTGCGCGGGATTACACACTTTTGCGGGGCTTTTCAAAATTTTCAAAAAAATCAAAATTTCAAAAATTTAGGTAGATTTCAAATTTCACGTGGCCGAAGGGCGAAAATTTAAGTTGTCTCAAAATATCACGTGGTCTAAGAATTTTAAAAATTTAGGCAGACGAAAATTTAAGTTGTCTCAAAATATCACGTAGTCTCAATATACCAGAAGATTGTATTCAAAATATTTATTCAAAATATTTATTCAAAATATTTCTTTAAAAATGGAAGAAACAAAAGTGGATGAAACCGCAAGAATATATCCTTCGTTATCATATGAACGTAGTTCTACTTTAATGGACATTGAAAAGATTAACATTGAAAAAATGAATAAAGAAAAACACAAAGATAGAGTAAGGTATATGAAAGATAAGGAATCTCAATTATTATTAAGATTAGAGCATTATAAAAAATTAAGAAAGAGATGGTCTAATGCTTTAACAATTGTCATTTCATCTGGCGTTCTTACAATTGCAGTAGTTGCTACTGCTTTAACTCGATACAAAATGAAAACACATTTCCATCTTTGAAATATTTTATTCACATCACAGACAAGTACTATGTACAAGTAGCATGGTTTACAACGAATAAAATATGTTGACTAGAAAATGTATTATGCCATGATACAATTGTTTCTGTATGAGTAAAATAAGGTAAGGCTCATAGAACTATAAAACCAATGAGGGCAAGTAGCATGGTTTACAACGAATAAAATATGTTGACTAGAAAATGTATTATGCCATGATACAATTGTTTCTGTATGAGTAAAATAAGGTAAGGCTCATAGAACTATAAAACCAATGAGTACAAGTAGCATGGTTTACAACGAATAAAATATGTCGACTAGAAAATGTATTATGCCATGATACAATTGTTTCTGTATGAGTAAAATAAGGTAAGGCTCATAGAACTATAAAACCAATGAGGACAAGTAGCATGGTTTACAACGAATAAAATATGTTGACTAGAAAATGTATTATGCCATGATACAATTGTTTCTCGTAAATTGAAATAAGGGAAGGGTCATAGTACTATTATCTATTGGGAGTAGCTTACCGTTTCAATTGATTGAGTTTAAAATTTGATCAAGGGTTGGGCGGTGTTTCCCATGGCGAAGATACGAGTCAATAATAGCGAAGTTCCTTTTGAAAAAATGATATAGATTCCGTCGAGTTCTTAATAAACGGAAATCGTAAATATAGTTTATAAAAATTTCTTAAAAAGATGCTATAGCCTCTCGAATAACCTAATTGTTTACAAACATGGCCACTTCCCCGGATTGCAGTCAAAGCTCTTCCTTTTAACAACGATAACTTCACAGTATTGTTCACCGAAATGTCTTCTTCTCTTCTTAAATGTGCTAAATAATTAGTTAGCTCTGATGGCAAGATGTCTCTTTGAATTTCTTCTTCAAAATTATAGTTTGAACTGATATTGATGGCGTTATCTTGCAATGTGTCTTCAAATCGATTTATCACTAAAAATTATCTGAATGTTTTTGATGCGTGGATGTCTTCTTCTTCCCTTGGTTTAAGATATTTCTCCTGAAATTCTGTTAGCATCTCAATACACTTCTCCCGTTGATCTTCGTTCACAATAGTGTCTGAAATTTTTCTTTTCAAATCGGCAAAGGCGATGCTTGAACGTGCCATTTTCGTTAAAACGTAGTGAATTAATTATGATAAAATGAAATTGTTGAAAGTCGCTGATGAAATTGACCAAAATAGATAAAGGTCACAGATGATTCGTAAGCAGACACAGTCTCGTAGAACGCTCACAGAATGAATGCACGCAGTAATACGTGGAATAACGGCAGCAGCTGTTCAAGTGAAAAGTTATGAGTTATGCGGGTCATAAAGAATTCTCTCATACTGAATAGCTTAAACTGGTAGCAGCTGTTCATGTTGAGAAATTTGGTAATAGATGTTGCTAATGTCTTAATACAGATAAAACAATCAATGACCTCTTAACAAGAGTTCATAAGAATAAAATGGAACAATGTAACGTTTTAATTTAGATTAAATTAAATCATTTCAAAATCGAATAAGTAGCAAGGAAAGTCATCATTGTGGAACAGTTTTAATCAATACCCCCTCCCTTCTGACTAAGTAGCAAGGAAAGTCATCATTGTGGAACAGTTTTAAATCAATACCCCCACCCTTCTGACTAAGTAGCAAGGAGTGTCATCATTGTGGAACAGTTTTAAATCAATACCCCTCCCTTCTGACTAAGTAGTAAAGAAAGACATCATTAGAGAACAGTTTTAAATCAATACCTCCTCCCTTCTGACTAAGTAGTAAGGAAAGACATCATTAGAGAACAGTTTTAAATCAATACCCCCTCCCTTCTGTCTTCTAGGGG